>WBNM01025983.1:0-119709 GCA_013399055.1 Ramphastos sulfuratus | reverse complement strand
GCAAGGACTTGCAAATCTGCTACAATAGTATCCTCATTTGGGAAGAAAAGGCTGAGATCTCAGAGCTTGTGTTCAGTAGATTTTTGGACGTGAGCTAACTGAAAGGGTCTTTTTCTCTAAATGTGCCTGCTTAATTAGATAATTACACAATAAACTGTAATGCTCACTTTAATTTCATCAGAGGATAAACGTGCTGGGAGTTGAATCTATTCTTTGAATCCTGGAGGTGATTTCTGCAATCTAGAGCAGTGTCAAATGGATAAGACATAAGGGAGATATTTGCAGTGCTGCTGCCTGTACTGTGTCTCTTGAGTGAATACATCCACCATGTAGCTGGCACAATAGTCTGTCAGTCCAAACTGGGCCTTTTTTGGGCACTCTGCACAGCTTCCCTTTCTTGAGGAAAGTAGAAAATCATGAGAGTTTCTTTCAAGAGAGGGATAAGGATATGGATAATACCTCCTGCTACTCTTTGAGTGCAAACAGCAGTTTGTGTAGTACTGTCCTAAGATGTGTGCTCTCCCTGTGCTCTAAAGACTCCTGAGCACATGGAGCTCTTTGCAAGTCTGACCTCCTTTCCCTACTGCTCCGAGACAACATTGTTTGACTAGACAGGCGAATTATACAGTAGTCACCAATTCACTAAGCATGAATAATTCAAGATGGATTGAATTTTAAACTACTGAGAGTATCCTTGGAAGACAGATGAGCAGAGGTGGGGTGCAAGTCAAACCCATAGTACCAAGGTACCAACCCTGAGGCAAAGGAAATACCAAGTATTTAATTGCTTTTGCCGTGCCGAGTGTGATGCATGTCTTCAGCACATGGGCATGAGGAGTCAAGGGAAAGCAGATACAGGCAATATGGAAAAGGGGAGGCAAAATAGCTCCTGTCTCATGACAGCTGTCTAGCACGTTCACTCAGTGTTGCTTCTAACAGATTTCTGAAACTGTCCAGAGTTTCAGGGCTAAAAGGGGAAACAAGTGATATCTTTTTGGCATTGTCGATTTGCCCTTGCCAGATAAAACATTTTTAGTCTTCTCCCCCAAGTGGAGGCTAAAATTCCATTTTTTCCCCCCCCCCAGAATTCCAAACTTTGGGCAGTACTTAGTACTGACTCTCAGTGAAAGGTATACAATACTCAGATTCTTTCTTTCTTTTTTTTTTTTTTTTTGGTTAATTATTTTTTTTCCTTTGGTTTTTCATTTGTTTGTTCTTTTTTCCATTAGAGGTATTGCTGCATTCTCATATTCCTGTTTCCTTAAGTTAGTGTACTCCAGTACACTTATCTTAAAAAAGCGTGATGCAATATGTCAGTATAGCAAAACCAGAAAGCATCACTAGGAGAGTATAAGTGTGTAATAGTGTGCAGTGNCTTTTTTTTTTTTTTGGTTAATTATTTTTTTTCCTTTGGTTTTTCATTTGTTTGTTCTTTTTTCCATTAGAGGTATTGCTGCATTCTCATATTCCTGTTTCCTTAAGTTAGTGTACTCCAGTACACTTATCTTAAAAAAGCGTGATGCAATATGTCAGTATAGCAAAACCAGAAAGCATCACTAGGAGAGTATAAGTGTGTAATAGTGTGCAGTGTGCAGGAAACTGATGAAATGTTTCTTTTAGCACAGATCACTAACGACTACCACAATAAAATAAAATCATAAAATCCAGATGTCCCCAAAAGAGCACTGCAGCTTTGAAAGCTGAATCCATGCAGAAGCTTTCAAATGTCTGAAGGCTATGAGACTTGTAAGCACTGTTCCTAGCTAGCATCTTTCAGCTTACCTGAAGTATTTGGTGTGGATTGTGCTCTTCTTAAAGAGGGAAAATCTAAACAACCCCTCTCCTAGCACAGAAGGTCAGAAAAAAAATACTACTTTATAATTCATCCTGGTTCTCAAACACGTCAGAAATTCAAAGCTGCTAAGTCAGCCTAGACATTTTTCCTTCTACAGACCTTGAACTTCAGAGCTCTCTGCTACAGAAGCAATAATTCTATTTTCTGTAATAAGTCTCATGGCCAGATTCTAAACGACATAATAGCCACATTTGTAAGAGGATAAACATGTTAGTGTCAAAATCAGTAACTGCAGTTTTCTGGGTAGCTGCTTAAAGTAAAGACATTCATCTTTTAGTTCTGAAAGGGAGGTGCATATCTCTACAAAATACTTGCTATGCCTTGATTTGAATAATGACCTTAAATCAGTTCATGTATTCCCACCTGTATGTATTTTTAGCAGCTAATTATAAAATTCTCCTTTTTTTTTTATCACACACTGCTTAAGGTTAATTTTATGTATTCTAGTATTTTGGAATACTGACCTCTCAAATCTTTAGCTTTGAAAGAGGCAGTAGACATAAGGACTGTATTATTTAAGCACTGTGGCCTTTGAGGCATCCATAGTACAATGATGTTATACTCTTTGAGATCAAAAGGCCAGCAGCTCTGGAGTAAGCACGTCCCTTGTGGATTAATTATAAAGAAATTACTCATTTGGAACACTGTGCCAGAGCTTTGACACTGTCCAAGTTGCAGTAAAAATTTCATGTGAGCTTTCTTTACACTGGAAGAAATGCCGCAGTGGCAAAAGATGTTTTATTTATAGCAACCCTGCCTGTACAGGAAAAGGAAGAGCTACTGCTCACATTTTGAGAGCCAATATTTTCACTGTACCATGTAGTTATCCTTCAGCTACATTACAGATTTGATGCCTAAAATAAATGCATAGCATAGGAAGAATAAGAAGGCAGTTAGCTATTATCTTAGCAGCCCTCAACTTTAAAAGATCTCTTGAAATCTGGAAATTCACCTTTTAAACAGTTTTAGAGACATTTTTAGTTTCAAAAGCAAAAGGGGACACAATGTATGAAAAGAAGAATATGTGAGCTTTCTGAAATACCATCCAGAGAAAAATAGTGTTCCTGAAGATTCTCAAATCATCCCCAGTCTGGTGAAGTTACTGGGAATTGTGTCAGACCCATGTGTATGTGTTAGCAAGACTGGTAGATTTGTGACTTCACATGGAGTGCTCTCATCTCTATGGCTAGAGTTTGTATTCCTAATTGCCAGGGCAGTAGAAGTTAGAATCATAGAATCAGTCAGGATTGGAAGGGACCACAAGGATCATCTAGTTCCAACCCCCCTGCCATGGGCAGGGACACCTCACACTAGATCAGGCTGGCCGTGGGGCCTCAACCACCTGCCTGGGCAACCTGTTCCGGGGTCTCATCACCCTCATGGTGAAGAACTTCTTCCTAACATCCAGTCTGAATCTACCCATTTCTAGCTTTGTTCCATTTCCCCAGTCCTATCACTACCTGACAGCCTAAAAAGTCCCTCCCCAGCTTTCTTGTTGGCCCCCTTAAAATACTGAAAGGCCACAATAAGGTCACCTCAGAGCCTTCTCCACTCCAGACTGAGGAACCCCAACTCCCTCAGTCTCTCTTCATAGCAGAGGTGCTCCAGCCCTCTGACCATCCTTGTGGCCCTTCTCTGGACACCTTCCAGCACATCCATATCCCCCTGAAACGGGTAGCTCAGGGAGGTGGTGGGAGCCCCACCCCTGGTGATGTTTAAGGCCAGGCTGGGTGAGGCTTTAGACAACCTTATCTGGTGTGAGGTATCCCTGCCCATGGCAGGAGGATTGTAACTAGATGATCCTTGTGGTCCTCCCCAACCCTGACTGATTCTATGATTCTATGATTCAATATAAAGGTATTTTCTGTATGAATTCTTTGGATCCATTTATTCTATTCAGGCTAAAACACGACTGCCTGAGGTAGAGCAAATTTCAGTGACCAAATTCTAGTAGGGGCAATGATCCTTTTGTCAACCTCAGTCATTATGTTAAAGTGGTTGATTCCCAAATATCTTCTTTAGTTTTTGCCCTTTTGTTGCTTTCAGTGAACTCCATACAAGCTAAAGTGCTCTTGCTGGGAGCTGGGAGCAAAAGATGATCAGAGTGAGACTTTACTAAAGACTGCAATGACTAAGAATGGTATTTCTAATCATGAACTTAAAGCACATTTTTACAGTTAGAAGGACTGGGGTGACAAATGCGAGGTGACAACAAGAGATACTAAAGGTAACCTTGCTGCTTAGTGGAAGAGAAGGAAATTAAAGGCAGATCCACAGGCTTTACAAGACAGTTTCTGTGCTATATTAACTTGTGCAATATCAGTACCTGCACCCATATTATTAGTGCACTGCCTTACAGCATCTCTCTCTCTCTCTCCCTAATAATATTTTTGTTGGCTATGCTGGAATCTCTGACAGTCCCTGTAGTTTCATTGACAAGAATTTAAAGCCTGATGAAGAGAGAGGTTGTACCAGAAGTATTCTAATTTCTTATACTGGTCATTTAAAAACCAAGTATGAACTATAACTACAGAAATTTGGAGGTTCCAGTTGAGTGGTGGCTAGGCCATTAGAGTGGATGGAATTTATAGCTGGAAATGAAAAATTAATTTTACTTTGAGCAGGTTGGAATCTATGTTTATTTTAAATGACAACTGGGGCACTTTAGGGAAACTAAATAAGCAATCCTAGAGTTATGGATGAGTTTGCAGAAGTATAAGCAAATGCAGAGAGAAATGAGACCACAAATATAATTCAGTTTATAAAGAATTTCAGAAGAATTTCTGATTTAAGTACAGGGGAGCTCTAAATTCTTTCCAACCTCAATTACGTCTATCCCACTGATCCTACCTACACTTTTATCAGCTTCAATCCCTAAATCACTTCTTTCCCACCAGCCACTTGTCAGTTAACCATACATAATGCTGCCTGTTCTTCAAGTTTCCTTGCATTTGTGAGCATGAACTTTGCTTTATAAGGTATGTCATCTGTAACACTAACTTAAGCAGCTTGCAGTCTTAACAGAAATCCCAGCAGATTAACTATGAGCTATGTAGGGAGAAAAATTCCATACACCCATGGAGGATTAGTCGAGATGAGCAAACAAATTTGGCTTGTTTTGAAATCCAGATGAATGTACTCAACTGTGGCTGTACCTCCATGAAACTTTCATTGTCTTCCTCTTGGAAGCATAATTTTTCTGCAGCTTTATTCAGGATTTCTGTGTGGCTTCTGAGGCAATATTGATGCTTCAGCGAGCCATCTACTATTGTTTTACTTCAAAGGGAAGCAATAAAGTAATTCCAGACTCTGGGATCTTCTGATAGTCTAGGAACCCCCTGCTGAATAAATGTACTGCCAAACCATTATTAAAGTCTCTTTGAAAAATTGACCTATTGGAAACAGCATTCTGTGACAGAAGTTCAAGTGATTGTATCATGATCCCTGTGGGAAAACCAATTGTTGATTTTGCCAACAAAAGTCCCTAGCTAGCTTGTTAAATGACAAAATTACATTTGTTTTCTAGGTAATAAAATGAAAAAAGACCCACCAGGATTGTTCTCCATAGCCTGATTAGGAATCAGATTAAATAATTCTACAGTAGTTGTGTGATCATAAAGAATTTTGAGGTATAACTTAGTAGTTAAGAGTAATAGTTGTTTGTACACAGTATTCATAAGAGCACATTCTTTATTTACAAAGGTCCTAAGCTTGTTTTAAAACCAAAACCATCTTATTTTATCCACTGCTATCCACTCTTCCTCCCCATGCAACCAGACACATCACCCTAGGAGTTGCTTTTCAGGAGAGATGAACTTAAACTTTATTTCTATGTGACTTTGGTAAGTTATACAAAGAGAATTTCAAACCGCTGCTTCAGAGAACAGTGTAGAAACATCTTAGAAAGCACTTATCCTGGCACAGTCATGGTGGAGTGCTGCAGTATGTGAAAGAATGAATTGTTAAGGTTCAGAAATAGTTGATTTGTTACCACAGGAGTTTGTCTAAGCCTTGCCTGCTATGATCCCATTTTAAATGTTATAGTAGCTTTCCAATATCTGAAGGGGGCCTACAGGAAGGGTGGGGAGGGACTGTTGACAAGGTCTTGCAATGACAGGATACTGGATAAAGCATTTAAACTGACAGAGGGGAAGTGTAAACTAGATGTTAGGAGGAAGTTCTTTACAGTGAGGGTGGTGAGGCACTGGCACAGGTTGCCCAGGGAGGTTGTGGCTGCTCCCTGCCTGGAGGTGTTCAAGGCCAGACTGGATGAGGCCTTGAGTAACCTGTACTAGTGGGAGGTGTCCCTGCCTATGGCAGGGGATTGGAACTAGATGATCCTTGAGGTCCCTTCCAACCTTAATATTCTATGATTCTATGAAAAGAAGCTCATTTTTTTTTTCCACCAGTCCGGTCTATTAGATGGAATTTCAGACAAGGCACTTGTAAAAATCTTTGTTAGCTTAAAATTAATTTATGCTAGTGAAGAATAAGATTTTTCCATTCCAACTACCTGTCCTAGAACTGATTTAATGTATCTCACAGTAGTCTTGAGAAAATGTAGTGTTCTGATAGGGGAAAAGGGCAAGGGAAAAAGCCACACCTAGGAGAGTTAGTGGGGGCTCTGGATTTAGAGTGTGTTCAGGGCTTCAAGGAGGGGAATGAAAGCCAATCTCTTTTCTGTCTCCCTCAATTATTAGAATAAATTCTGTTCAGGATTCAGTGTCTCCTCCTACTTCCCCTATAGCTGTTTGTCTTCCTTCTCACCCCTTTCAATTAATGTGCAAGAACATCCCCCCCAGCTCTCATTTGCTTCTCAATTTGCTGCAAAGGGACAAGGGATAAGTTCTGCCTATTGTGTTACCAGAGAGAGGGGGTAAGATAGAAAGAACAGGAGAGAGGACACTCCTAGCATATTCCCTTGCTAACAAGACAAGTAGAACTCTGATCAGACGGTAAGTTAAAGAAAAATTTAAGTCAGCTTTTCTACAGAGGAACAAAATCATCCATGCCCTCCTGTCTTCTGCTGCGTGCTGCTCGGTTGATATTTGGGCACAAATAATTACAATTTAGGGAGTATCTGATGAATGAGACTTGTAAGCTGATGGATGTTGTTGGGTTTCAAGTGAGAGAAGCAACACCTCAGGACAGCTTGATAAAGCTGCTGCTAATTTGACTGTGGTGAAGGGGGATGGACACCAATAGCTGTCTTAGGCTGCATGCAAACATCTGTTTTACTACAGCTGTGGTTCTCGCTCAATAAGTGAACTAAACGCAGTGGCAGGGAGCATATTTTTGCTAGAATAATTACATGCCTGCTGGTGGCTGTACTGTGCAGACATCACTATCAATGTATCACCTTCACAAACAGAAATGTGACAATAGTTGAAGAGTGAAAGGGTAGAACGAGCATTGATCTGCATGTAAATAAATGATCTCTTTAATGCTGCCGAGAAGCTCGGCTAGCATACTGAAAACCCAGTCTCTAACCAGAGCAGTTGGTTGTCATATTTACAACATGGAGGTTTTTATTTAAATCTCTATTCAAGGCTCTGCAAAAGGAATTAAACTGCAGTAGAGTCATACTGACACCTGGAGGTTACCAGCATTACTGGTTGAAGATTTATGAACATAGAAATATTAAGCAGAAGCTTTTAAAAAGTGCAGTCAGTAAACTATAAAAGTCACTAAAGAGACCTGAAATATTCATTTTCATTGCTGTTCTGTTTTCAGGATATTTCTCTCCTTCTCAGGGTTTTAGCTAAAGGCTGTTCTGCATATCCCATAACTATAACCTTTCATTTGATAGTCATAATAAGGTGGGAGCTATTAATAGAAAAATCCCTGCAAAGATTAAATTCGAGGACCCATTCAAACCAAGGAAATGTGCACATCTGGAATTCTAAGTAAGAAAATATCATGTACAGGTGGTTGCTCTCACTTCTAAGGCCTTTTTTCCCTTCCATTAATTAACTGCTTTTCAAGTAGCTTCTACCACAAGTAGCTAACTTCTACCACACCTGTCAAGCCATTGTTTCTGTTGTTCACTGTTGCAAAAGCAAGAGAGATCAAGTGAAAACAATGATGAAGCTGGAGCTCTGCACTGCTACAAACTGTGTTTTGGAAATGAAGGTGGCACAGCAGATCCCTCTGGTGGTGCACACTACCTAAAGTCAGCTACACAGAAAATAGCCAGCATTTGCAGAGGCAACTGATGAACAATTCAGGCCCCTTCAAGACTAAAGTTAAGAAAACAGAAAATTAAATGTATAAATTTATGAGATGGGCAGAAACCCTCTAGAATTTAGGGGCAGGCTGGCTTTTCACCTGGGTGAACTCTTTTCTCTATAGAAACAAAAACTTGAATGAAGTTTATACTTTAGGTTTGAACACAACCCAAACCTCAAGAAATCATCCTGGATTTAGCAGCTGTCCTATGAGGACAGGCTATGAGAGTTGGGGCTCTGCAGCCTGGAGAAGAGGAGACTTCCAGGAGACCTTGGAGTGGTCTTCCAGTATCTGAAGGGGGCTACAGGCTGGGGAGGGACTATTGACATGGGCTTGTAATGACAGAATGAGGAGTAATGGGTTTAAACTGGCAGAGGGGAGATTTAAAGTAGATGTTAGGAGGAAGTTGTTTACAGTGAGAGTGGTGAGACACTGGCACAGGTTGCCCAGGAAGGTGTCCAAGGCCAGGTTGGACAAGGCCTTGAGTGACCTGTTCTAGTGGGAGGTGTCCCTGCCTATGGCAGGGGGTTGGAACTGGATGAACTTTGAGGTCCCTTCCAACCTAAACCATTCTATGATTTTGCTCTATAAACATGAGGCTACAATATACTCTTCAATATCATGTCCACCTGAGTCTGTCCCAATCAATGATAATCTCAGCAGTAATTCTTAGCTCTTTAGCAGTAGAATTGATGGAAATACAAATTTATTTCAGGTCAAGAAGCTGTATCTCAACTAACTAGACTTTGCAGGGCGCATCAATGAATATAAATTAGTATTACAGCTTAGCCAGGCACCCAGTGACAGAATGAGAGGACACAGCCTCAACCTGTGCCGGGGCAAGTTTAGGCTAGATGTTAGGAGGAAGTTCTTCACAGAGTGATTGGCATTGGAATGGGCTACCTGGGGAGGTGGTGGAGTCCTCATCCCTGAAGGTGTGTAAAAGGAGGCTGGATGAGGCACTTAGTGCCATGGGTTAGGTAATTGGAAGGTATTAGGTGATAGGTTGGACTCAATGATCTTGAAGGTCTTTTCCAATCTGATTCATTCTGTGGCTCTGTGATAAGTCTAAGTATTGTTGTGATGCACCACATTTGGCTTCAAGTTGGTTAAAATGTTGTCTAGGGCCTAGAGTATTTTCTCAGTTATGACCTGGTTATGTCTTTGAATACTGGTTTGTACAGACATGCTGCCTTGTTTGGTGTTGTTCACTGCAGAGCAGTGCAAGATATTATAATCCTATTTTTTTTTTTTTAAGATAGGTAAATTGAAATACTTACAGGATTAAATCCAGAAAGCCTGAATGGCCAATACTTCAGCCCATTAAATCCAAGCTGTCTGCAAACCAGGAGCAAAGCTGTTGGGAGGCATTTCAGAAAACAATACCATGAAAAGTTCAATGATTTAATAATCTGATTGCTGGTATCGGAGACCTCATTACTAAACCATCTGCCACTGGCACTATCACTTTTTAAAAGAATTATAGAATTGTTTTGGTTGGAAAAGACCTCTAAGTTCCTTGAGTCTAACCATTGACCTGACACCACCATGGCCATTAAACTATGTCCTGAAGTCCCATGTCTGTATGTTTTCTGAACACCATCAGGGATGGTGGTTTCACCACCTCCCTGGCCAGCTTATTCCAATACCTGACTGTGCTGGTTTGAGGCCAATTGGAATATTTTAATGGAAAAAAAAAATTATAGGCTGTGAAAAGCAAAAAATGGTGATGTCTGCTTCACTCATAGGCTTGCTGAGATGTATAAAAACAAGGACACAAACATAGATAAGACAGAGCCTCTCTCTGTTGGAGTTGATATGTTTTCTCCCTGGGCATTTGCAGCTGTGTAACCCAACTAATCACTCTGCTTCTAACCCTCCTTGCTGATCCTCCAAACCCACCTTGCATGTAAGGCAGACCTTGGGATAAAGTAGAGGGGTGGAAAGAAGGTGGAAGGGTGGTTGGGAGCCCCTCCTGGGGACTGATTTCTGGGAGGGGGATTGTGTTTCTGTATTACCTTTAAGTTGTATATTTCTGTAACTATTCATGTCTGTTGTGTAAATATCTGCTTGTATATTGTGCTAAGCTGTAAATAGAGCTTCAGTCTTTAATTTCCATCTGGCTGAGTCTAGTCTGGGTGATTTTCATAGAGTGAGGGGGAGAGGTAAACTCCCAAACCATCACACTGACCAAGAAGCTGACCAGATAATGTCACCTTCAGGATTTTTTTCCTGACCTGCAGCACATGTGGTTGTCATCTGTATATTTGTGCTAAGGCAAATATATAGCAGGGAAACCCAAACCCAAACAAAAGAGATAAGGTCCAGGTATTTTTATCAAGCATGCACTGTGCTCTGTCTTCTGGAGTTAAACTGGTAAAGATACCTGAATGTTAAGCAGCTCCGTAGGTCCGTGCAGGGAATAACTGTGAACTGTTAGTACCTGTCAAAGAGCTGGGGGATACAGGAGGGCAGCCAGTGTAATTACTCAGCTTTTATTGAAATGACAGTACATTTTCAAAGGGGATAGCTGCACTGAAGTGCAGACTCTGTGCAATGATAAAGCCCTAATTCCAGCACAGTATTATTTCGGAGTGCATGTATTTCACAACGGTTTTCTCCTGGGATTTAATTACAACCACTGTTCCAAAACCTTTCACTGCAGAGCCACGAGGTGGAGAAATTGGCTAACAGCTTGCAAAATCAGTGTGCTTCCCTGCTTGGGGAGAGGCTCAGCAGGCAAAGGAACCCACAGACCTGGAGCTGGTCTCCCTGAAACAGTAAGGCCAGGCTGCATGGGAAGTCAGCCTGAGTCTGTTGCTTGACTGAGTTTAAGCTGTACAAAATGATATCTCAGCTCCCAGTTATTTGTTCTGCACTTTTTTTTTTTTCCCCTGATTATTTGAGAGACTCTAAACTCTTTGCATGAACTTGATCATAAGCAGTGTGCTCAGGTGGCCAGGAGAGCCAGTAGCATCCTGGCCTGCATCAGGAACAGTGTGGCCAGCAGGACAAGGGAGGTTACTCTGCCCCTGGACTCAGCACTGGTCAGGCCACACCTTGAGTACTGTGTCCAGTTCTGGGCCCCTCAATTCAAGAGAGATGTTGAGGTACTGGAAGGTGTCCAGAGAAGGGCACCAAGGCTGGTGAGGGGCCTGGAGCACAGCTCTGTGAGGAGAGGCTGAGGGAGCTGGGGGTGTGCAACCTGCAGAAGAGGAGGCTTAAGGCAGACCTCATTGCTGTCTGTAACTACCTGAAGGGAGGTTGTAGCCACGTGGAGTTGGTCTCTTCTCCCAGGCAACCAGCAACAGAACGAGGGGACAAAGTCTTAAGCTGTGGCTGGGAGGTCTAGGCTGGATGTTAGAAGGAAATTCTTGACAGAGAGAGAGATTGGCATTGGAAGGGGCTGCCCAGGGAGGTGGTGAAGTCCCTGTCCCTGGAGGGGTTGAAGAGGAGGCTGGATAGGGTATTCAGTGCCATGGTCTAAGTTGATTGGATAGTGTTGGGTGATAGGTTGGACTGGATGATCTTAGAGTCTTTTCCAGCCTGCTTAATTCTGTGATTCTGCCTATCCCTCCAAGGCAACTGAGGCATATATGCCCAATTTACAACTCCAGCAATTCTACAACACAGCAGGGATGGTGTCCTTGCTTTCATGAGCACTCGCAGCCACTGGGTGGAGAACTTGTCTAACAAACTATCTCAGTGATGACAGAGTGAAAATCAATCCAACTGTACTTTGCTGGCTGGGCAAATTTGTCTAATACAGGTCATATATTAGGCTTTTCTTTTTCAGTGGTCAACGTGGTTCAATTTCCAGCTAGGACATAATTTGCACAATAACCTGAAGTTGAAATTAATACTAGAGAAACAGGCTGTACTGGGCTGAAGGAAAAAAAAAATCCATTAAGCTGTCTGCATTAGAGGAAGAAGCTGACCAATGGAGTTGAAGCACATTTGTTATGCTGTAAAAAAGAAAGTTTCAGACAAATATCACAGGAACCAAAATGACACTCCAATAAGGGAACTTTAGGTTTAATCTTAACTGCAAATAAGAATATTATTATTATGATTTATCTAAGTACTATCTTATCTAGAGGACTCAAATGAGGTCAGAGCACCTCTGTCTGAAACACTGCACCCTTGTTTCCAGCAGATGTACCCTGACAGTGGAGTTTGTGTTTTGAGCAGAATGAAAATAGTAATTGTCTGGAAGACTAAAGAAAACAGGGTGGTCAGAAAGCACAGAACTCATCACTGACAAAGCTATGAACAGAATCTAGGTGTCTGATTTTTGGTCTTGTCTTTTTGTTACAACACAGCCACCACGATACAAAGACTCAGATGTCTCATTTTGTTAAATGTTATCCCAAAAGGCCAGAATTTTGGGACATGCTAAGTCAAGATTGTAAATGGTGGCAAAATAAATAGGCAAATATAGTTAAAGAAGTTAGACTTTTCAGAAACAGTTCAAGGCTGGGGGGGTGGAGGGTGAGAAGGACTGGGGGATGGGAATGGGCACACTAATGTTTTTTTGTTTTTTTTCTTTTTCTGGAAAAAAGGCACATGTTTAGCTAAAAACTAATACAAATTTCCTGCTCCCATCCTTTCAGTAGCAAGAGGAATATATGGTAGTATCCAAAGGACAATTTGTTACTATCAGTGAGCAGAAATCAGCTTTAACCAGGAAAAAGAAAATGCTTTGCTTTCACGAAATCAAGCTGGTTTTCCCTTGTATATTCACAGGCTCACAGAATGTTAGGGGTTGGAAGGGACCCAAAGAGATCATCAAGTCTGACCCCCCTGCCAGAGCAGGACCATAAAATCTAGCTCAGGGCACACAGGAACACATCCAGACACATCCAGACAGGCCTTGAAAGTCTCCAGAGAAGGAGAATCCACACCCTCTCTGGGGAGCCTGTTGAAGTGCTCTGTGACCCTTACAGTAAAGAAGTTCCCCCTTGTGTTGAGCTGGAACCTCCTGTGCTGCAGCTTCCATCCATTGCTCCTTGTCCTATCCCAGGCAGCAAGTGAGCAGAGCCTGTCCCCCACTCCTGACTCCCAGCCCTCAGATATTTATAAACATTTCTTAAATCCCCTCTCAGTTTTCTCTTCTCCAGACCAAAAAAACCCAAGTCCCTCAGCCTCTCTCCAGGCATCCTGGAAATAAAAGGTTAAAATGCAAGGGGAACATTTTCATCAACTTGAGTGAAGTGATAAAATATCTGAGTACAGAAACATTTGTGACACAGGACAGAGCCCCAAGGTTCTAGTGAACTCACTAAGAGCTAGATATACAACTTTCAAGTCATTACTTTTACTTTTTAAATCATGATAACTCTCTGGATGTCACTTAATAATGCTTTGTTTTATATCAATTTGGAATATTTGTATCACAAAAATTTTTGTCACCAAAAAAAAAATGTGTCATATCATCAAATAGACTGAATTATTGATACAAGCTGCTCTTATTTATATACTAGGCTTTGATTTAGAAAGATAGGAATTATTCTGAGAGAGATTGCACCAGCTTTACTCCTGTTAAACAGTAACTTCTGCTCCAAATCATCCCAGGGCTAAACAATAGCAAAGTATTACGGAAAAAAATTATGGACCTTGAAATGTTAGTGGCAAAAAAAACTTTGAACAGGGTTTGAAGAGCTGGAAATTCCATCATTCATTATAGATAACACCAACTGGCTTTCTGTGGGTGCATATGCCATATGACTTGCTTTTCTTATCTGTGGGTATGCTTTAAAACCAGCATTACCCAAATAACCATTCACTTGCTAACCATCTAGCTGGACAAAATATCCTGTTGGCAATGACTTTTCAAACAACAAATTTGTGTAAGTAGCAAATTGGCTGAATATTCCAGCTATTTTTGTGTCTGATGAAACCAACAACAACAACAACAAAACCCATCATAATTGGTTCAGATCAAATAAAAGTGTCTCTGTTCTTTCTCATTCAAATCAGAAACAAAATTATTTCAGGTTGTGCTAACCATGATATTTGTATCAGGATATCCAAAGAGAAAAGCATAGTTACAGATGTGCTGTATTATTGGTGGAAATAATGTTTCTTTTCCCCTAATAGTCCAGACAGATATAAATCATTTTCCAAGAAGTTGAGAATTCAAATTTTTCCTCTTTTTGAAGGCTATCCTGTGTTACTGATTTTTATGTGGTGGTCTCTCATATGAAATGTGTCAAAGTTTCCATATAAATATTCTAATATGAATTAACTGTGAAATGTATTTTTATATATATGTGTGTGTATATATATCTATTCCACAGTTAATTAATATTAAAATATGTATACACACACATAGACACACACACACGTGTGTGTATATATGTGTATGCATACCTACCTACATACACACACACACACACACACATATATATATATATATATAGTGCCCAGTGGCCAGAATATCCATCTAAGCCTTAGGAATATTGTGTTCCGTTCACTGGCCTGTGAAGTGGAACAGTTCAGCAAAACTCCTGATATGGCATTTAGAGATCTGTCCTGTACCAAGTGGATTTAAATTCAGAGTTTCCCCCAGAAAGTGGCTTTTGCTGCAGGAAGTCAATGGATGACATCTGCCTTGGAGAAGTGAGACAGAAGTAAGCCTCTTTTTGCTGTCATCCTGATATGTCCCTTAGGAGATTAAGGTAGGTGGTTACACAGAGGTCCCATCTGCTAAAAGGCAGAAAGAGAAGTCATAAACTTTCATAACAGAACAGTAAGAGAGAATTAGTCTTGATTCAGCTGCAGCTGTGGGACTAAGACCTCTGAGTCACAGTATCCTACCACCTCCTGTTAACAGTACCTCACTAACACAACAAAAGTTGACTTTGCCAGGTTTTACTTGCTGGACTCAAATCAGTATGCCCTGTCTGTCATGCACAGCCATGTTTTAATGTCACTCCTGTGGTTTTGTCCACTTTAGAGGGAGGTCACTGGAGCTGAAGAGGTCACCTCTATGTGTCAATTCGTTCTGCATACTGCAAATAAAAACACATGTTTAAACAAGGGAACTGACATTATCCAAAGCACAGAGAAGTTTGAAACTCTACATTTAGGTAGCTATTTTCTAGATACAAGGACATTGGGAACTTGTGGAGAGGCTGCTGTTGGTCTCTTCTCACAGGTAATTGGAGACAGAATGAGAGGGAAATGGCCTCAAGCCAAGGCTGGGTAAGGTTAGATTGGACTTTAGGAATAAGCTTTTCATGGAGAGAGTGGTCAGGCACTGGAATGAGCTGCCTGGGGAGATGGTGGAGTCACCAACCCTGGATGTGTTTAAGGGTGGGTTGGATGTGGTGCTTAGGGATATGGTTTAGGGTGAATCTTGCAGAGTAGGGTTCTAGGTTGGACTTGGTGATCCTGAGGGGCTTTGCCAACCTGGATGATTCTGTGATTCTGTGATTTGTTTGGGGTTTCCTGACACTGTAAAGAACTTCTTCCTAACATCCAGTTTAAATCTTCTCTCTTCCAGTTTATACCCATTACCCTTCATCCTGTGATTACAAGACCTTGTAAATAGTCCCTCAGTCACACCTGACTTAGGTGTCGAACCAGTTAGTGACAAGATGCCTGTGGTCACTTTGGAATCTATATGTTCATTATCAGCTCCACTGAGGACAGAGGTTTTTCTCTAGCTTGTACAGTTGGCTGTGCAGAAGAAAGAAATGTAATCAACTCCTGGCTTTCTGTGCATGTTCAAACACACTCCCCCCCCCCATTCCCTCCTCCTCTCCCCAACGATGTATAGTTGTCATAGCGTAAACATTCTGCTAAATATTTCCTCCACCTGCTTCAAAGAATTAAAGAATCATCTCTTAACAGGAAAAAATAAATGTGCCAAATGTCACGATGCCTCGGGGGGATTGAAAAGGATAAAACAAATGCTGCAGCATCCTATTTTTGATCCAAAGGTAAACAAATGAAGCTGTGCCTGTACGTGTGTATACACAGAGAGTCGCGCTCTCGGTCATGTAATCCATCACTGAGGCTGGTGGTTAAGGGAGAAAACTGCAGCTCCAACCTATTTTCCAAACATTTAAACCTTTCTCATAAAATTATTTGAGGCTGAGAAATGTCTCCTGCTCATTCTCAAGCCAGATCTCGGAAGTAGATTTTCTTGGAAAGTTTCATTTAAAAAAAAAAAAAAAAANNNNAAAAAAAAAAAAAGAAAAAAAAAAAAAAGAAAAAAAGAAATCTGTTCAAGGGTTTTATTTTCACATAAGAACTTTGAAATACATTAGTTGACATTTGCCAGATGCACTTTTTTGTGCTCAGCAGCTCAAAGGAAGTCCTTATTCAGGAGATGGACTAGATAGCCAAAAAGAAATAAAAGCCTGAAGAAAAAGTTTTTGCCTTTAACCCTTCTGGTTACTGATGTGAGAAAAATAGTCATTTGGCTCCCATAGAAACACTCCCATAGTATTTGGCATAAATCTGCTAGATTTTATTGGCTTCTTCTGATAGGACTAAACTCTGCGAGAAAATATAGATCATTGCTTTCTAGTGGAGTTAAGTACAGAGATCTCTTTGCAGGAAGATAAGTCTAGATTTTGCCTTTCACTGGTGCAGTTCACAGGAGGTCCTTCAAGGAGGAAAAAAGACAGCAATGCCTCATGGTTTTCTCTTCAGAGCTTCCAGGAAGTGATCTTTTGATTCAGAGATGAAACAGGAGGCCTGCAGACAGTTCAGGCTCCCAATCATGTGCGTGGATGTCTAAGGAATTCAGATTCATATTTAGAAATTTAGTATCTCCAGGGGGTCAAAAAATGAGGGTTAGCTCTTAGCAGCCCCCAAAACCACATGCATAGAAGATATTTATTACTACACTTTGTCACAGCCAACATTCTCGCTTGTTGCCGTGAAGATGCACAGAGGGCTGCAGCAGTTCTCCTATGAGGACAGGTTGAGAGAGTTGGGGCTCTGCAGCCTGGAGAAGAGAAGGCTTCCAGGAGACCTTAGAGTAGCCTTCCAGTATCTGAAAGGAGCCTACAGGAAGGCTGGGGAGGGACTATTGACAAGGTCTTGTAATGACAGGATGAGGGAGAATGCATTTAAACTGACAGAGGGGAGATGTAAACTAGATGTTAGGAAGTTCTTTCCAGTGAGGATGGTGAGACACTGGCACAGGTTGCCCAGGGAGGCTGTGACTGCTCCCTCCCTGGAGGTGTTCAAGGCCAGGTTGGATGAGGCTTTGAGTGACCTGTACTAGTAGGAGGTGTCCCTGCCTATGGTGGGGGGTTGGGACTGGAATGGGTTGCCCAGGGAGGTGGTTGAGGCCAGGCTGGATGAGGCTGTGGCCAGCCTGATCTAGGGTAGAGTGTCCCTGCTCATGGCAGGGGGGTTGGAACTAGATGATTCTTCTGGTCCCTTCCAACCTTAACTGATTCTATGATTCTATGGATGATCTCTGAGTCACTTCCAACCTAAACCATTCTATGATTCCATGATCTTGCTCTGTAATATTATACTGTTAACCTTAGCTGCTTAGAAAGGAGCCTGTGTATGTTCTTACTGCTTCCTCAGTGGTTCCTTTTGTGTCCAGATCATGCACTGTTACCTAGTCCTGGAACAGGATGAAATAGCCCATAATGAATTCTGTATGAACATCTCAAGCTAATCACAGCTTGGTCAGAAAATACTGACCAAAAATGTGACTTGGAAACTTTATTTCAGTTCTAGCTCCACTGTGATCATGTCAGGCAACTCAGGGTACACTTCAATTAGTTTTATAAAGAGTTAGTGCAAGCACTTGAAGCATCTTCACCTAAGGGCATACGGACTTGCACCAGCTTCCATATTGCTGTTGCTTGTGGTACCAATATGATAAAGTTAGCTCAGGCACTCCTGTGCTCCACTGGAGTTTGCATCCTAGACATGTATTGCCACCTTCTAGAAGAAGGGCAGGAAGTACTGCAGAGGCTTTGTAAGGATAAATATATGAATGACTGTGAGCTCTATGGTTATGATGAGCCATAAACCCTCCTAGACACAACAGAAGGAGCTGCAGTCCTGCAGAGCAGGAGTGTACAATATTGTTGACGCAGTGGCTTTCCTTTTTGATGCTGCTCCTGGCTAATAGCATTTAAGCTGCTGACATTTGAATCAATAGCTAGTTATCCCTTTCCAGAATGGAGAGCATTCGATAATGGAAATGACAATGAAAGCTAAGGTGGACTCATCTGGCAAAATAAAAACATTCTTGTCAGTGGCATTAGCAGAGATTTCAGAACTCTTTCCTCGGTCTTCAAAGCATCTGTTCCTGTTGTCAGAAGGTAGCTAGACTTTTCCTGGGTGCTCTGCTTAAATGCTGGCAGGACATTTTGGCTGTCAGGCTTGATTATCTTATGTGTTCAGAGCAGTTTATTAAGCTATCTGATTTGCTTGAATAAGGCGAACAACAAAAGCTCATAACATATAGTCTTCTCTACCAAGGAACATGTGTCTGATGTCATATACTGGACTCCAGATACCTCATGTTGAATCATAGAATGATAAGGTTGAAAGGGACCTCAAGGATCACCTAGTCCCAAACCCCTGCCATAGGCAGGGACACCTCACACTAGAACAGGTCACTGAAGGCCTCATCCAACCTGGCCTTGAACACCTCCAGGGAGGGAGCAGCCACAACCTCCCTGGGCAACCTGTGCCAGTGTCTCACCACCCTCACTGCAAAGAACTTCCTCCTAACATCCAGTCTAAATCTCCCCTCTGCCAGTTTAAACCCATTGCCCCTTGTCCTGTCATTGCAAGACCTTGTAAATAATCCCTCCCAAGCCTTCCTGTAGGCCTCTTCAGATACTGGAAGGCTACTATAATGTCTCCTGGAAGCCTTCTCTTCTCCAGGCTTCAGAGCCCCAACTCTCTCAGCCTGTCCTCATAGGAGAGCTGCTGCAGCTCTCTGAGCATCTTCGTGGCCTCCTCTGAACTCGTTCCAACAGTTCCATGTCCTTCCTGTGCTTTGAGGTAAGTAAAGAGAAAAATACCCACTGGATTGAATTGTCCAGTTGAGAGTTCAGGTACACCTAGGATCAGGTAGTAAGCTCCAACTGAAATTGATGGAAGTCTCTCTCTGGCTTCATAGAACTTGTACAGAGTCCATACGGCTCAGATAGTCCTTCCTGTGTTTACAGTCCAAATTAAAGCTAGAGCCATAGTAATTTTCAAAAGGGTGGGAAGAGACAGTTGATGTTGCAAACCAAAGTGCAACTATTTGTTGCAACCTGAAGGCCTATTTCCATTGAAACCAGTTAGAAAGGGAAGCAAATGCTGTAATGAAGTGCATGAAGGTTTCCTTGTCCACTTCAGTGGACATAGTGTCAGACTGAAGAAAGACATGAAGTACTTTTCCCTGATATTGTTGGAACAGCCTCAATTTTTTAATACAGAATACTAAAGAGGGTGAAAAAACTTGAGCATCTTTATGTTTCAGGATGCATTACTACATGCACTTCAGCCTATTCCTCACAGATTTGGCTCATTTTTCTGAAGCTTTAAATAGCTAAAAAATGGCCTTCCTATGTTGCCCTGATACTCTATTCTATTCTTTCACTCTGACATGTATGATATAGTGTAATGACATCACATCCATTAAATCTGTCCTGCTTGCTTTCAGAAACTTGCTTAAGGTTAACTGAGGCACAGAGGTTCTATTTCATGCATTCAATGCGGTTTAAACTGCAGAGCTCTATTTCATAATGCCTTTAAAACAATGAAAGAATAACCAGTAAATGAGTCACTGAATTTGATACAAGGCTTCTGTATTCTGTACAATACTCTGTGTGTTATATATGATTGAAGAACTTCCCATTTCCTGAACTGTTCATATTGCCAGGCAATATAATCCATACTTTGTTCTCCTAACATCACTTTGCTTTTTTAATGAAGGCTGAAGATTTAGAAATAAGCAAATTAAATTTAATATGAATATCCATGTTAACTACCTGAGAAGTGACACCTGCAGTACTTCTAGTAATCTTTTCTTAAGCAGATGATGAACTGGGGTGATCACTACATATGTATTATTAAATATATATACTTGCATACATGCACATATATATATATACAGAATGAGAATGGAATAGAATGGAATGGAATAGAACGGAATGGAATGGAATAGAATCAACCAGGTTGGAAGAGACCTCCAAGCTCATCCATTCCAAGCTATCACCCAGCCCTAGCCAATCAACTAGACCATGGCACTAAGTGCCCCATCCAGGCTTTTCTTGAACACATAATCCCCAGAAATATAACAAGATTCTTCCAACCTGGTTGATTCTATGATTCTGTGAATATAAGAATATGAGAAGACTGATTCAGTGCAATGCTTGCCATAAAACTACTGCATATAATTCATTACATTCTCCATATCTCCATTTATGGATGTAAAATGGACTAGTTACAGCTTGAAAATGACAACATTGTCTATCTGAAAGTTCCACAGAGAACAAACCAGCTCTTATAATATTTTAAAATAGGCTGTTATATATACTAAAACTAATTTGGAAATGTCAGTTGGAGATCGTATCATTTATAACCTTCAGGCAGGTAATTACACTGTGTGAGCCATAAGACTGAGATGGTTCCTTTCCAAGATGTTGTCCAGGATTTGTTGTACTCAAGTATTAGACATGATACTCAGGATATATTCCAGATGTGATTACATTTTCTCTTGCATGCAAGAGTACTGCTATCCTTGAGTACTGAGGTAGTAACTCTTGACAGCTGGAGAAGTTGTGTCCCCGCTTTTGACATCTGAACTGGCTTGTGGTCTCACACTCTGGATGAAAAGCACCTAAAACAGTAAGATGTTCCAACATGCAACAGCTGACAGTGTCCATGGTGGACCAACAAAAGGAGGCATGATACACAGCAGATAAGCACATTATATAAACCCAAGAACAGGTTAACAATTTTCTCCTATGCAATCACATCTGCCATGGGTTTAAGACTATCTCACTCCCTAAACCCAAGACAGCACCACAGCCAGAGCTACTTTTCCTCTCAATCTAGGCTATCACAGCCTCACCAACAGTACATGGCAAGCCTTTAGAAAGGGAAACCTGCAGGTAATTTGTATGTGTACAGGTAATGTTTGACTGAAGCTGATCATTGGAAAGTCTGGATTGTGAAGCTATGCTTAATCCACCTGTAGTATGAAAAGAGAAGCAACTGGCTGCTCAAGGAAGCCCACCTCTGTGTGCATGTGTGTGTTTGCAGGTCATGGTTATAAAAGAGAAACTGAGTTCTCACACTGGAGTATCCTCTCTGCCTTTGAAAGGTCCTTCTAATGATCATAGAATCATGGAATCATAGAATCATGGAATCGTAGAATGGTTTAGGTCAGAAGGGATCCCAAAGCTCATCCAGTTCCAACCCCCCACCATAGGCAGGGACACCTCCCACTAGTACAGGTCACTCAAGGCCTCATCCAACCTGGCCTTGAACCCCTCCAGGGAGGGAGCAGCCACAACCTCCCTGGGCAACCTGTGCCAGTGTATTACCACCCTTGCTGCAAACAACTTCCTCCTAACATCTACTTTAAATCTCACATCTACCAGTTTAAACCCATTGCTCCTTGTCTTGTCATTACAAGACCTTGTCAATAGTCCCTCCCCAGCCTTCCTGTAGTCCCCCTTCAGATACTGGAAGACCACTCCAAGGTCGCCTGGAAGCCTTCTCTTCTCCAGGCTGAAGAGCCTGTCCTCATAGGAGAGTTGCTCCAGCCCTCCAGCAATGCTAATGACAGTCTCTGTTCTTGGAGGTTTCCAAGACCTGCTTGAATAAAAGCCTCAGGAAGCCTTGAACTTACAGCTGAGCCAAATTTGAGCATGAGGTTGGATAAGAGACCTCCTAAGCATTGCCTCTTCCAACAGCCTCAGTTCTGTGATCCTAAATTTACTGCTGGATACCTGCAGGGTGCCAACCAGAATGACTGTGCTGTAATGGATAATGTATTTGGTTGCTTGTAGTGTTGCCTTTTCTGATTTGGGGATTGGTGGGGGTTTTTTTTTGTTTGCTTGTTTTGATTGTTGTTTATTTCACCCCCCAAAAAAACTAGCAAAAAAGTACATTTTGACAAAAATGTTACATAATGACTTGGAGTTTCATCTGACTTTCAATTACAATTGCAGAGTCATTCATTCAAAAAGCTTCTCTTACTGAAAAGTAGCCCTAAAAATAAATATCCATTAATGTTCTGCCTTTTTTTTTTTCTTCATGTTTTAACCCTGATTTCTTTTTTTTTTCTTCTTTTTCTCTCTATTTTGCTGGTTAAATAAAAATAATAGCCTGCACATTGGGAATAAAATCGAAATTAAAAATAATTTCTATTTAAAAAGCTTTAAAAATCCTCCAAATTTGTAGGAAAAACATAATTTAATGAAAAATGTGCAAGTTATTGTTGTGGGTTTTTGTTCCCAGCCAGCTTTTTTTCCCTTCAGAAATGGGCATGAATCATTTTAAGTTTTTTAATAGTAGTAATCAGAAGGCTTTGCAACTGAAACCAGTCAAATTATGGCTTCTAAATGTAGGCTATTTTTGTTAAATGTTTAGTGTAGCCATTCAGGGAAACATAATGTTGTTTTATGCTAACTAGCACATATTGAAAGTATTTTTCTGTCTCGATGTTGAGTTGTCTAAGAACCTTTGTTTATATTGTATCCTATTTATGCAAGAAAATGAACTTCATTTTAAAGCTGGTGTCTCTGAAATAGAGGATAATTTGCACCACATGGATTCTGTCTGCAGCATCAGCTAAGTTTGCAAGGAAAACTAGTGGTAAAGACAGCAATGTTCAAGGAGGCATAGTTCCATTCCATGCTGATACCATTCTATAGATAGAACTGTGTCAATTTATCATAGAATCATAGAATGATAAGGTTGGAAGTGACCTCAAGGATCATCTAGTTCCAACCCCCTGCCATAGGCAGGGACACCTCCCACTAGCACAGGTCACTCAAGGCCTCGTCCAACCTGGCCTTGAACACCTCCAGGGAGGGAGCAGCCACAACCTCCCTGGGCAACCTGTGCCAGTGCCTTAGCACCCTCACTGTAAAGAACTTCCTCCTAACATCTACTCTAAATCTTCCCTCTGTCAGTTTAAACCCATTGCCTAAACATTATACCAGTATAAGCCTTAACAACTCTTGCAGGAATTATATATATAAAGTCTGTAAATCAAGTGACTGTTTATTCTTTTCCAGATATGTTAAATATAATTTGTGTTGTGGGGGACTGCCTGGTGCCTCTCCATTTCTGCTCAAAATTAGGACACGAGCATCACGTTCAAGAGGTTGGTCCTAAAGTTCATTGCAGAAATGTTAGATGCCATTTGTGTCATTGGGGACTGTTTGCTGCCTCTCCGTTTTTGCTAATGATTAGGACACATGCATCACATTCAGGAAGTTGGTCACAGGATCACAGGATCTTAGGGGTTCGTAGGGGCCCAAAATGATCAAGTCCAAAACCCTTGCCAGAGGAGGACCATACAATCTGGCTCATGTCACAGAGGAACACAACCAGATAGGCCTTGAAAGTCTCCAGAGGAGACTCCATAGCCTCTCTGGGAAGCCTGTTCCAGTGCTCTGGGACCCTTACAGTAAAGAAGTTCCCCCTTGTGTTGAGGTGGAACCTCCTGTGCTGTAGCTTCCATCCATTGCTCCTTGTCCTATCCCGGATCCCCAGCCCTCAGATATTTATAAACATTTATTAAATCCCCTCTCAGTCTTCTCTTCTCCAGACTAAACAGCCCCAGGTCTCTCAGCCTTTCCTCATCAGGCAGTGTTCCAGTCCCCTAATCATCCTCACAGCCCTCTGCTGGACTCTCTCCAGCAGGTCCCTGTCCCTCTTAAACTGGGTCCTCAAGTTCATTGTCTGAGTTGGCACCAGAGAGTGAGTTCCTCCCAGTGAATGGGATTTGCTCTAAGGTTTTTGAAGCAGATGATAATCTGAAGGTAAACCAATGAAGGTATGGGCTGATTCAGTGTGAAAATGTGTGTCTTTGGACAATACATCACTCTTCTCAGGGAACACAAACTCTGCCAATCTGGGAAAGGCTGTGTGATACAGAACTGTGGGCTTTTGTGCTGTGCAGTTCCATGCACATACATCAGTATGCCCATCTATATGGATAATATTATACTACTTTGCCCCGTGGGTTAAAGGCAGAATTTGTGATTGGAAGAGGAGAATCTAAGAGATGGGGCTTCAAAGATGATTAAGGGGCTGCAACACTGCCCTATGAGGAGAGACTGAGGGACCTTTTTTGGTCTGAAGAAAAGACTTAGAGGGGATCTAACAAATTAATAGAAATAGATGAGGGCTGAATGTCACGAATGGGGGGATAGACTCTTCTCAGTTGTGCCCTGTGATAGGGATAGGACAAGGGGCAATAGGTGTAAACTACAGCACAGGAAGTTCCACTTCAACATGAGGAAGAACTTCTTTACTGTAAGGGTGGCAGAGCACTGGAACAGGCTACCCAGAGAGGATGTGGATTCTCCTTCTCTGGAGACTTTCAAGACCTGTCTGGATACTTTCCTGTGTGACCTGCACTAGATTATAGTCCTGCTGTGACAAGGCAGTTGGACTCGATGATCTTTTTGGGTCACTTCCAACCCCTAAGATCCTGTGATCCAGTGATGTTCACGGGTGTCTGACTACATCACTGGTTATTTTAATTAATTTACAGAAAGGATTTATTGTTTCCACTGGACTTTCTTGTCCATAGCACTGAGTATTGCACACACTAGAGTATGTTTTCTCATGTTTTTTGCACATTCACAATGGATTTAGCTATAGTAGTACATTAAATGGCTATGGGATACAGGCTTAGGCAATGACAGCCAAATGCCCAGAAAGTTTAACTATTATTAGCATGTTTCTTGGTGCAGTTTTCAGCTGGATCATCTCATTCTTTCCAAGACAGTTGTTAAGCATGGTTTGAAAGACAGTTGGGACCAAGAGCTGTTCATACCAAGTATTTTAAACATAGCTATGGGAGATAAGATAATTTAGCTGTATTTTATTATTAATTCTTAGGTTCTGTGCCTTAAGTTATTTATTGAATATAAACCCAAGTTTTCTAAGTCTTTGGCTGTCCCAGCTGTTTGGCCATCCTTTCTTTTGATTGCAGTGGCTCCATACAGGAAGTTGTCTCTGTTTTTACAGGTCTAAATCTACAGTCACTCCTGAAATTAGCCATTGAATGTCTGAATAATACTCTCTTAACCAATGCTTATGTAAGGTTCTACCTGAACAACACTTAGGGATTCAATGAATAGACTGCAAAGTCCTTGGGACATAGTTGGTTTTGTCTTGGTTTGGCTTTCCTTTTCTTACTTTTATGCTTTCATTTTATTGATTTTTCTCACAGTTTCAGCTAGTTCCAGAGAATACAGGTGCTCTGTGAGCCTGAAAACACATTCCTCACTATTCACTCTTTCTCTTGAGTATTTCCGACGCAGCCAGATTGAAATATGCCTCTCATACTCTGAGTGGCCCTGGCTTCCTAACGCTTTTAAAGGGTCATTCACTTCACTGAGAGTTCGCAACTGAATGAAAAATTCACTGTGTTTGATTTTTACATTCTCGGGTGCTAAAAGGAGAGTGGTGTACAAAATTACCTCCTCCTTAGAACTTAAAAATTACCATGTCAAGACTGAATTACAGAGGTGGTGAAGAGATGCATCTTATCCGTCTGAAACGTATATGTGGTAGTTGATATTAACGCGCTGCTGTGGAGTCAGTAAGATTTTCAGAAGCCTGCAGAATCTAGACCTGGATGAGTTTCAAGTCTAGCACTGTAATGAAGTAAACCAGATTTCCTAACGTTTTAAAGAGTAGATATCTCCCCCTCTTAGTGGAAGCAGGTGGATGAGGGCTGGAGTAGCTTTGCTATGAGGACAAGCTACAAGAGTTGAGGCTCTGCAGCCTGGGGAAGAGAAGACTTCCAGGAGACATTATAGTAGCATTCCAGTATCTGAAGGGGGCCTACAGGAAGGCTGGGGAGGGACTATTTACAAGGTCTTCAAATGACAGGACAAGGGACAATGGGTTTAAACTGGCAGAGGGGAGATTTAGACTGGATGTTAGGAGGAAGTTCTTTCCGGTGAGGGTGGTGAGACACTGGCACAGGTTGTCCAGGGAGATTGAGGATGCTCCCTCCCTGGGGGTGTTCAAGGCCAGGTTGGGTGAGGCCTTGAGTGACCTGTACTAGTGGGAGGTGTCCCTGCCTATGGCAGGGAGTTGAAACTAGATGATCTTTGAGGTCCCTTCCAACCTTACCATTCTATGATTTTGTGATTCTGTGATTCTATGTTTCTACGATTCTATGAACACGTTTGGAAATCCAGTCCACTTGCTGTAGTGGAAGAAGAATAGGAGATCAGATGTTTTCAAACACATTTGTATTTGTTATTGCCCTGGAATTGCACAAAGCTGTCGCATTATTTGTGTGTATTTCAAACATCTGTGTTCCAGAAAGCTTGTGATGCTCCCAAAAGGTCAGGTGTTACTTCCAAAATGAGAAGTGGAAAGCAGTGATACTGTTAGCTATCATCGGTGGTCTCGTTTGCCACCAATTACTGTTTAACTTCCTAAATCTTGAGGGATTTTATGTGTAAAGCTCATGCAGCTTTGAAACTGTGGGTTTATTTTAAATCTGATTATTCACAGCTTGCTAATTTGTAATTGGACTTTTACAACTCAAAACCCTCCAGATTTCAGAAAAACTAATTTATTTTTTTTTCCCTGGGTTTAATTGTGGTATTCACACTCAAAACTGTGGAGTGAGATTGCTTCTAGTGGGCTGTATGCAGTGTTCTGGAACTAATAAAATATAGTATTGATTGCTTAATGAGAAGCACCATGTTCATACAGATTTAGTATGACTGAGGATGGGTACAACAGCTACTTCTTATTCTGTTTTGAGGATCACCTGCCATTTTACTTGGGTGTATTGCTGCATATCAAGTGTGCTTTTAAATTAAGTTACGGTTGCCTACAGGGCACTATGTTGGGTGGCTCCATTAAGGTGTCCTTATACTTTTCCTTCCATGCAGTGCTACCCATTGCTTTTAATTTAGCTTAAGATCATCAAAATTAATTATGATGCAGTGTATTAAAAGTTGAAATAGCAAATCAAAGAGTTTTATTAAGTACCCTTTAGATATTCTTATGTGTTTAATGGTTTTAGCTTTTTATTTGCTCATCACTCTGTGATTCATCATAATTACCATGAGAAGGATTGTTAAAGTAGAATAGAAATGTCTGACTATGGTGGGAATAACTAAGACTGGGCTTGATATCCCTGCCAGGGGAAATAAATGCACAAATGTTCCAGAAGAGATGGTGGCAACCTGTAGTTGTCCTTCCTCTGTTGAAGTGTTTGGTCTGTGCACCCTTGACAGCAAAGTGGTCACCAAGCATCAGGTACCTGAAAATGCTGCTGGTCCTTCATCATGCCAATGGCAAAAACCGCAGGGTATTAGTGGCGCATCCTGGTGACCATCACTGCACTGTGGTGAGTCTTGTAGTGGGCAGTGAGCTCCCACACTACCTGCCAGATGTGGCATGGCATGTCCACTGCACTGAGTGGCTGGGGCAGAATTTTGTAATTTTTTTTGGTTCACAGTTGTAGGAGCTGGTGGAGACCTATCCAGTGGTCCCCTCATGTGGGACTGCTTTTGTGCTGTGTTAGTTGCTGTCCTGGGACACAGATCCTGTGCAACCTGATGTGGCCTAAGCATAAAGTCCTGCTAGGGTCCTATTTGGTGCCCCAATGGACCATTAATTCTGTGGTTCTAGTATACTCCATAAAAATCCTCAGCTTCCCGCTAATGATATTGGATGTACAAAGCTCCAGGAGTAAGTGATTCTAATGTCCATGGAGGACTTCAAACCTAAAGACATTGTCATTAGTATGGTCCTCAGAAAACCAGGTCACCCACCAAACTCAAGCAGGAAAAGATATCACATTCAGCAAATAGATCTCTTTCAGAGCCATAGATTTTTAAGTGAAATGACTTACAGCCTCCTATAACCACCTTCAACCTTAACCTATCTACCAGGGCCAGTGTACAAGTCCCAGAACCACAGAAACATTCCGTTTGGCAAAGCCCCTCAGGGTCACCAAGTCCAACCGATAACCCTACTCTACACGGTGCATCCTAAACCATATCCCCAAGCACTGCACCCAAATTACTTTTAAACACATCCAGGATTGGTGACTCAACCACCTCCCTGGGCAGACCATTCCAATGCCTGGCCACTCTTATTGGGAAAAAAATGTTCACAAGCAACTAGTCTAAGCCTACCTAGTTGCAGCTTGAGGCTATTCCCTCTTGTACTATCACTATTTATTTGTGAGAAGAGACCAAAGAATGCTGTCCAGTGATTTACTTTGCAAACTACAATTCTTTTGGGGTAAAAGATGACAACAAAGAAAGTCATACATACATGTCACAGCACTGGGTAACTGTAATATCCCTTTTGTTCTGCTCACCATTTCAAATCCACCTTTAGTTTTCTAGTTTGGTGGTTTGGTGGTTTGTTTTTTTTGTTTGTGGGTTGGGTTTTTTTTTTTGTTTTTTTTTTTTTTTTTTTTTGGTTTTTTTTTTTTTTTTTTGGGTTGGGTTTTTTTTTTTTTTTTTTTTTGGTTTTTTTTTTTGTCTTGCCAGGTCAAGCTCCTAAATAATATAATAAAGACTTTTCCCCACACACAACCAATGCACAAATTATCTCCAGGTCATTTGGCAGAGCAACCAAATAGGCTGTGGTTCTTCCATCTTTCACAGTGAGACAGATTTTGAAGACTGCATCAAAGCATCTTTCCAGAATCATTTCCAATTCCTTGATATCCCATTAGAATTAATCCTGGACACAGACTAACAGTAATGGTGCCATTAATGCTGCCTTACCACTTTCACCATGTTCCCTTGCTTGCAAATCAATTAAGGATCATGTTAGCTCAATGAAAGAAATCAGGTTCAGCTGGTCATCTACTCTTACAGTAATTTGTTATCAAACTTGAGACAGAATCATTGCTCTCAGTCATAGCTTTTCTCATCTTACAAATATTTCTTGCTTCTAGATAGCAGATCTTGCACTTCTCTGCTTTAAAACCCATTTTTGGATCTGAACTGACCTCTCCAACCAATCCAAGCCACTCTGTGCTTTTGACATGTTCTCTGTATTATTTACCATTCTACCAATAGGGTCACATCTAGTCCTCTGATTAATTAAAAGTAAAAGGCAATAGATTTTTCTTTTTCTGTATAAATTAAATTAATGCATGAGGCCATGATCCAAAGTCCATTACAGTCATTGACAGAGTTTGTATTGAATCCGAGGAGTTTTAGGTTCTGAGTCAGTTGCAGTTCTGCTGGTTTAGACATTGTCCTGACTCTAGGACTGAGCAGAATACAGCAGAGTATTTCCTGACAGGCACAGGATTAATTTGACTTAGTTTGGTCTACTTTTTTATCCAGTCAGTATGGGGTCAAAACTTGGTTTCAAAGATCACACTGGAATTAAAAATAATTGTGAGTAGCTTAGCAAGCTAACAGTCTGTGCATCCCATTTCTGGAAGTGTCCATATATAGAATCATAGAATGGTAAGGTTGGAAGGGACCTCAAGAATCATCTAGTTCCAACCCCCTGCCATAGACAGGGACACTTCCCACTAGAACAGGTTACTCAAGGTCTTGTCCAACCTAGCCTTGAACGCCTCCAGGAAGGGAGGAGCCACAACCTCCCTGGGCAACCTGTTCCAGTGAGGTTCTATATTTTCTTAAGGAGTAGATTTCTTTTTTCAGTTATTTCTCCTTAATGACACTAATGAGAGGCCTGATTTGATACTCCTTAGCACCAGATTTGATACTGCTGAGCACCAAAATCCATGCAGACTATGAATTTTTGTGGAAAACTAAAGGATTTCAGATTTTCATTCAAATATGGGGTTGGTTGGGTTTTTTTAATCGTCATATTTCACACTTTATAATCTTAAAACATTGCATAATGCAAGTTGCCCTTGTTTCAAATAACTCCAGGACTATAATTAATAAAAGATGGAAAGCCTTTTGATAGAGAAAAGAGTCAAGATTTTAATTCAACTCAGGTTTCCTGAACCTGTTTCCGAGAGGAAGTGAAATATATTTCATTTGAATCTGTCTTGCCTATATGAGTTACAAACTAATTTTTCCAATGGCTGTTCTGTAGTGTTTTTATGGGTAGCATCTAATGTAGCAAGTCCCTGATCTCAGTTTAGATTAAGGCACCAGTATAATAACTAATAATAATTTTTCAGTCGAAAATAAGCTGTTACAGAAATAAAAAGGGGTTACTCTAAGGTGAATAGTCTTCAGCATTGGCTTGAGGCCATCTTCAACAGTCAGCTGCAGAAAGATTTATTGGGCAGATGACTTTCCTATGTACAGCACAAATTAACATCTCAGTCTTGAAATTTGTGTAACAATAAAACCCTGGACCATGACTACATCTAGATACTTTTAGAGGACAGGAAGAATGAATCCACATGAGTTTAAGAACTATAGCAACCTGCCTCCGGCTACAAGATATCCCCCCCATATTTTGAACCCATAAGCAGAGGGTTCAAAAAGTCTTTACTGTGTTCCTTTATTGATATAAGTCTCCTTTCAGGTGGTTAGCAAGAGAAATGCATTTGTTAATTGTTGCCTATGTGTTTTGGCACACAAGGTTGTATCTCTCCATACCAAAATAGTTGCATAAGCTAATTACACTGATCCTAAGAGACTCAATGTCTGTAGGCTTTCTTCAGTGCATTCTGCAGTTATATCAGAAATGAAGCTTGTCTGGTCTGCTTACTGTGCTGTGTGTGGGTTCTTAACCTCCTGCTAAGATCTAAGCTATTGATTTGGGTTGGCTCTCTCTGTAGGTGCCTGGCATGATGCATGAGGCCTTATTTCTTGCAAAGCATTAAATACCTGCTTCAGAAAATCAGGACTTAATGGCAGCACTTTAAGATGGCCATCAAAAGCACATCTTTACTGGATAACTGAGAGTATTGCCTTAATATTGGGGCCTTATGTCTAAAAATTGCTGGTGGCATGCAGTAACTTGAGCAATGGCAGCAGATGTTCTGCCCTTTGCTGAAAATTGAGTGGATAGCATCCTGCCATACATTTGGTAGTTTGTTGCCTGTGGATTTTATTGAAACTTCTCATGTTCTTTCCCTCAAATAGCATTTTTTTGTTTTTGTTTTTGTATTTGTTTGTTTGTTTTGTTTTGTTTTGTTTTTCTGAATGGAGATGTAAGTAACAAGGGGTAACTAAGTTTTATGCACGGTCCTATATATAAAATTCAAGATATAGGTATGACTGTGGGGGTGGGATCCATTCCTCTACTGCACTGTTACTTTGCAGTTCAGCAGCTGGTGGGGTTGTTTGTTTGTGTTTTATTTGTTTGCTTGCTTGCTTGTTTACTTGTTTGTTTAAATTAGGACATTCCCCAAGGCTTCTATGAAAATACAAGGAGAGATAGGGACTGTTCTTTTTCTGTGGGTAAGAAAGGAGTGACAACTGCAGTGACAAAGTTGGGTGCTGTTCAAAAGTTTCACTGGCCAGTTTCAACAGGTGAGATGTCACGAAGGAGCTAAGCAGTTAGGCAGTAAAACTAAGGAAGGGAAACCAGGCAGATTGTCAGAGATGTGCTCCTGGCCGAGTGACAGAGACCCACTCCAAGGAGCATGCAAGCATGCATGGGTACTTGTGTGAGTGGTGCTGAAATGAAGGGAAGGAAAGATCTGGGAAGGAAAGTTCTATAAAGGAAAGATCTATAAAGAAAAGATTTAGCTACAAATATATATTTTTTCAGGCTTTCAGCCTTCCTTCTATAGAGTAGTTCAGCTTTTACTGCTCAGTTTTACGAAAAAGTATTGATGTAGGAGAGGCAGGAATATGAGTAATTGAGCAATATAGACTCTTACAGCTCACATTTGTATGACTCATACGATGCAGGCTTTGAAAAATAGGAGAAGCTTTAACGCCAAGAATAATGCAAACATACTTGTTTCGGTTTATTTTTCCCATCAATAACTTTGAGCGACAAAAGATTTCCCCTCTCTTTTCAATATTTTAAGGAGAAAAAGAAATTTACTGCCTTGTCTTCTCTGCTCCGCTTAAGGAAGGACAAGAAAACGCCGGAGGCTGCTTTGTTGGGGGTTATCAGCATCCACTAGGAGGAGCTGACTGCCTGGGAGAGAAGGTAGGGCGCTGAGAGCCCAACAGTTCCACTAAAAAGTGTTAATAAAATGAGTTCAGCACTAAGATAAAGTTGAAGTATTTATACATTATTTACAATGATTACATAATAACTTGTGGGATAGAGGCTCCGCTTCATGCTAATGTACTTCCAGGTAGCAAAGATATTCAAGAGCCTGATTTCAAAGCAAAGCTCTGAACACTGTTCTCTCCTAGATCTTAACTGAGATCTGATTCGTGTCAGTTCCTTAGAAAGAAATGTCCTGCATTTTATGCACCAGTGTGGGACGCAGATAAAATATGTGATTGAATAAAAAGTAAAAAAAGAAAAGGTCTCAGCTCCTGTATCTGGTTGAATATCAGCGTTTGTTATGCCAGGTGGCCCTGTTCATAAGCATGGCTCGTGGACAAAACAGCTTCTGTTTTTCAGTAATAGCCTTTTTTGCTGCATTATAATCTCTTTATATATTTAATACCATAAATAAGGCAGTGGCACAGCAGAGAACTATAAATAAAACACTGGCATAGAGCGGATATGTCAAATGTGATCTCTCAACTTATTTCTTAATACCAATGCTGGAGCTGAAAGAAAACTCTACCCAGTGTCATACAGGAAGGGATGACAACTGTTGCATACATCCCCAACCTAGCAAACACAAATGCACTGAGAAAGTTACAGATGGGATTACTCTTAGTGATTCCTATAGAATCATAGAATGGTAAGGTTAGAAGGGACCTCAAGGATCATCCAGTTCCAACCCCCCTGCCATAGGCAGGGACACCTCTCACTAGAACAGGTCACTCAAGGTCTCGTCTAACCCGGCCTTGAACACCTCCAGGGAGGGAGCAGCCACAACCTCCCTGGGCAACCTGTGCCAGTGTCTCACCACCCTCGCTGCAAAGAACTTTCTTCTAACATCCAATTTCAATCTCCCCTCTGTCAGTTTAAACCCATTGCTCCTTGTCCTGTCATTACAAGACCTTGTCAATAGTCCCTCCCCAGCCTTCCTGTAGGCCCCTTCAGATACTGGAAGGCTACTCTAAGGTATCCTGGAAGCCTTCTCCTCTCCAGGCTGAAGAACCTTAACTCTTGTAGCCTGTCCTCATAGGAGAGCTGCTCCAGCCCTAGAGTTCCTTTTTCTCCTCCTTCTGAAAGGTGCCAAAGTGATGATGCTGGCCTCTTATTAAGAGGTGTTTTGGAAAAGGTTCCATTTTTCAAGCACAGGTCGAACACCATGAATAAAAACAAAAAATAAAAATGAGATATTGCTCTTCCAGCTTAGTTTTCAAGACTGAATGAAAAGTTGTATTTGGCCTTTGATTATAATAATTTATATTTGGTCTGGCAAAATACACTTCAGGGCAGATGCATCCTGGAAATAATGGCTATTCTTGTTTAAAAAAGGAAGAAGAAAATTTGATTTAGAAAGGTAAATATGAAACATAAACTTTTTTTTTTTCTTTCTCTAATTTCATGAGAGTCTTGAAATCAGAAGTATTGCAGCTGCCAGGCTGTAGCCCAACAAACTCAGTGAAACAAGGTTTATTTTAGAGATCTGGAAAAAGAAGGCAAAAGAGAATTCCAGAACATTTAAAGGCAAGTTTCAGATCATCTGCCTGTCACAAGCTGCATTGTGACTTTAGTGCTGATTTAGGGGTAGAATATGGAGGGTTGGAAACTGCTGGTTTTCACAGAGGCAAGTTCTTGATTTGGGGAAGGAAGTAAATTCTTTATCACTGAATTCAAAGCACTAGGGAGACAAGGGTATAGGCTTTGTAAAAAGACATGTTTCTGCATTCAGGGGTTGGTAGAATCTTCTTTGAGGTGGAGTGTTACCTTTAAGGAGATTAAAAGAAAAAACAACCAAAAAAGCCCAACCCAGTCAAAATCCAGACGTTGCCAAACTCAAGCTGGGTCAGCCAAGGAAAGTAACCTTCCCAAGGGTAAGCCTTTTCCTGCACATGGGTTGGGGCAATTCCAAACAGAAATACAGACTGAGTGGTGGGTGGATTGCAAACAGCCCTAAGGAGAAAGACTTGCAGGTGTTGATTGAAGCTCTACGTCGCCCACCAGTGTACATTTGCAGCCCAGAAAGACAGTGGTATGGTGAGCTTCATTAAAAGAATCATGACCAGCAGGTCAAAGGAGGTGGTTCTTCCCCTCTGCTCTGCTTCTGCGCAATCCTGCCTGGAGTAGTGTTCAGCTTTGGGCCCCCCAAGTAAGAAAAACATGGGCCTTTTGGAGTGGGTCCAGAGGATACCATTAAGATGATTAGAGGGAAGAAGCATCTCCTGAGGAAAGGCTGTGAGAGTTGGGGTCGTTCAGCTGGAGAAGTGAAGGCTCTGAGGAGACCTTAGAGTAGCCTTCCAGTGCCCAAAGGGGACCTGCAAGAAGGCTGGGGAGGGTCTTTTGTCATGGACGCGTAGTGCCAGAACTAGGGATAATGGCTTTTACATGAAAAAGAGCAGATTTAGATTGAATGCAAAGAAGAAAATCTTCACTGTGAGGGTGGTGAGGCACTGGAACATCTTTCCCAGAGAACTTTTGGATATCTCCTCCCTGAAAGTGGGGCCCTTGAAAGGCCAGGTTGGATAGGGCTTTGAGCAACCTAGTCTAGTGGAAGGTATCCCTGAACAAATTCACCATGTGAGTACATAAAGCTAATGGCTTGATGGCCTGGGAAGTGCCAGCCTTGCCTGCAAATGAGCCTTCATATCACAGACACTATTATATATAAGAAGAGACCTTTTAAGAAGCTGGGTAAACTTGATGCATCCAAAATCATTAAACACCTGTTCCATTAATGACATGGAATTTGTCCTGTGTACAATTGCAGCAGCTTCCATCTGACAGTTCATCTGAGAGAATTGGGTCTAATAAGGAGGGCAGAGGTTTTCAGCTAATGAGCTAGGCAAGGTTCTGATCTGTTAGATAGAAACTGCCCTGTCTTTGAGACCTAAAGTAAGACCAGGGCTTTGGCCTTGTTTTCAAACATTTATTAGTCATCAGGGACTTAATCCTGCAGGACTATTCCCCTGAAGTCAGGAGAGAAATTCACAGGAGTGAAAGATGTGCTGTTGAGCCATAGAAGTGTAGTACATTCCCCATGACATCATTAAGTCTTCTACCTCACTCCTCTTCAACATTCTGGCTCATCATCATCAAGGGAAGATGACTTCAGACTTACTTAGCCTTTGCTTAGTCTACAAAAAATGTACTCATCAAGGAGTGATTATAAACTGAATTCTTGACTAGTAGAAAAGCAACCTTTTATTTTTTCCCCTTTTATTTTATTTTTTTTTAATTTTCATTTTTATTTTTTTCCAAAATGTTTTGTTCCTAGTAAAGTCATACCTCAACATGCTCCATTGAAGATGCTGAGGTGAATTTTTTTTTGTTGTCAGAAATGTCAATATTATAATTTATTTATCTGGAAAATATGAATGAGCCTATCTGTGAAGATTATATTTTTTTCCTGGGAGAGCAAGCAAGTTCAGAGAGAAAATAAATCCATAAAGTCTACTTTGCAGATTTCAGTCACCACGTGAAAACAAAACAATAAAACCCAAAACCCAAATATTAAAAAATAAATTAAAACTGCAGGAAGAAAAAGTTTTTTTTTAAATCATAGAATCATAGAATGGTAAGGTTGGAAGGGACCTCAAGAATCATCTAGTTCCAAGCCCCTGCCATAGGCAGGGACACCTCCCACTAGCACAGGTCACTCAAGGTCTTGTCCAACCTGGCCTTGAACACCTCCAGGGAGGGAGCAGCCACAGCTTCTCTGGGCAACCTGTGCCAGTGTCTCACCACCCTCACTGGAAAGAACTTCCTCCTAACATCCAGTCTAAATCTCCCCTCTGCCAGTTTAAAACCATAACTGAGTGTAGGCATTGCGCTGCAATGATGTCATCTTGGAGCTGCTTTGGCCACTTCTGGTGTGTTCTCTGTGTTGTTGTGAGTCATTTTCTAATGTGTGTTGTCCCTGAGAAAAATGGGCTAAGATCTCCCAGGCACTTATCCCACTTGACCTCTCTGAAATGCAGCCACCAAAACAATAACTGTTGAAGTGAGCACCAGAGACCAGCACTGACAGTTTTTTGAATAGGGTTTGGTGATATACTCTTACCATCAGGTGCTGTGTGTTACAGAGGTTGTCGTGGTATGGCATACTTGGCATGTCATAATACTTTGAAGTCATTAGTACTTTAGAGGGAAGAGTGAAAAGAAGAAAATGAAGGTGCACCAATGTAAGTTACATCAAGAGAAATGTGGCCAGCAGGTCAAGAGAGGTGATTCTCACTCTCTACACTGCTTTCCTGAGACCCCACCTGGAGTACTGTGCCCAGTTCTGGAGCCCCTGTTACAAGAAGGATATGGATGTGCTGGAGTGTGTCCAAGGGCACAAGGATGATCAGAGGGCTGGAGCACCTCTACTATGAGGACAGGCTGAGAGAATTGTGGTTGTTCAGTTTGGGGAAGAGAAGGCTCCAAGGGGACCTTATTGTGGCCTTCCAGTATCTGAAATGAGCCTACGAGAAAGCTGGGGAGGGACTTTTTAGGGTGTCAGGTAGTGATAGGACTAGGGGGAATGGATCCAAGCTAGAAGAGGGTAGATTTAGATTAGATATTAGGAGGAAGTTCTTCCCCATGGGGGTGGTGAGACACTGGAACAGATTGCCCAGGGAGGAAGCTCCATCCCTGGATGTTTTTAAGGCCAGGCTGGATGGGGTTCAGGGCAACCTGATCTGGTGGAAAGTATCCCTGACCATGGCAGGGGATTGGAACTATATGATCTTGGGATCCCTTCCAACGCTGACGATTCTGTGAAGTTGTAGGCAGGGATAGAGTGGTGATAGCCCTCTTGTAACTACAGACTCCAAAACAACAAGCTGATCTGAAGACATAATGCACTTAGAAAGGACCTTACAGACATCTCTTTCATGAGCTAGGCCTAGGAGGACTGATGTGTAGTGTTTGCTACGTCATTTGCTTGGCCATTGTTGAACAATGCCTGAACCTCCACTGGTTGCAGTGTTGCAATGAGCTCTACAGTTAAGGGAGCACCTGAGATACTATGGTTTTGACACAGGTAGCAGATGTTCCTTGTATGAAATTGTAATGATGTGAGCTGTTAGTCTTTTAAAAGCCAGACCACAGGATCATAGAATCATAGAATGGTTTAGGTTGGAAGGGACCTCAAAGCTCATCCAGTTCCAACCCCCAGCCATAGGCAGGGATGACACCTCCCATTAGAACAGGTCACTCAAGGCCTCATCCAACCTGGCCTTAAACACCTCCAGGGAGGGAGCAGCCACAACCTCCTTGGGCAACCTGTGCCAGTGTCTCACCACCCTCAATGTAAAGAACTTCTCCTAACATCTGCTTTAAACCTCCCCTCTGCCAGTTTAAACCCATTGCCCCTCGTCCTATCACTACAAGTCCTTGTCAATAGTGTCTCCCCAGCCTTCCTGTAGCCCACTTCAGATACTGGAAGGCCACTCCAAGGTCTCACCAAAGCCTTCTCTTCTCCAGGCTGCAGAGCCCCAACTGTCTCAGCCTGTCCTCATAGCAGCCCTCTGAGCATCTTCATGGCCTCCTCTGTACTCACTTCAACAGTTCCATACCCTTCTTGTGCTGGGGGCTCCTGAACTGTACACACTTGTCAATAAGCCATAAGCTTATCAATAGAGAAGTTGTCAATAGATGTCAATAAGCACAGCAATTTTGAGATTTCTCATTAATTCTCATGTTTACCCTTGCAGAAATTACTAATTCAATTGCTAGCATTGATATGCAAGGTACGCTCCTTTGGGTGGACATTCTCTGCTCTTAATATCAGAACCAGCTGAAAAGTCTAGCTGGCAAAATGGTACAGGCATAGTTTTCTGCTACAAGTACAATGTCCATCTCCAGAACACATTTTATCTGTACACTTCCTGCTGATAAAGTATACCATTAAGAGTATGGCACGATTTGTCAGTGTAACCATCCAATAAAGGGTTTGCCAGATTAAAAAACCAACATTGTTACAAAATCAAGCTAAAAGTTTTGAGTGTCATCCTAACTAAAGAGAATTAGTTACTGATGTCATGATTTAATAGTTAGCATTAATAAATTCTGTGTTGAATTGGTCTACAAGAAGGATACAGACAGGCTGGAAAGGGTCTGGAGGAAGGCCACAAGAATGATCAGAGGACTTGAAGACTTGTCATATGAAGGAAGGCTGAGAGAACTGGGTTTGTTCAGCCCTGAGGAGAGAAGGCTTAGGGAAGACCTCATAACCATGTCCAAGCACATAAAGGGTGGCTGTCACCGGGAGGGAGACTTCATTTTTGCACAGTCACGTGGCGATTGCAAGGGGGAATGGGGACAAGCTGCTACTGGGGAGATTTGAACTGGATGCCAGAAAAGCTCACTAGGCATTGGAATGAACTCCCAAAGGAGGTGACGGATTCCTCTACATTAGACAGCTTGTCAGGGTGCTGCTGGGCTCTCTCAGTTAACCTGTATTCTTGCCCTGAAAAGTTGGGCTAGATGATCCTTGAGGTTCCTTCCAACCTGGTACTCTATGAATTCTATGAGTTAAAGGTAAGCAGAATGACTTCAACTCCTGTATTCCTTAAAGAGCACACACTGTAAAGTAGCCCATCTTGTAAGTATGTAGTCAGATCAAATGAAGACAGCTAATACAGTGACAAAAGATTGGCTTTACTTTCCATTGCACAGATTGAATTCCTCCTTGTCTAACGTGTGACAAAAGGAATCTGATTTCGTGGCTACTAAGTCCGAGAAGTACAATTTCACTTGGATTATTAAGCACCACTGGTTTTACAGTGTGAGGCAGTAATGTTCCAGATGGAGCTAATAGGGCTGACTGTGTTACTGCTCTACCCAAAGCACCATGGATTTTTCATCTTGTCATCTTTGAAGAAGTCAGAGAAATTATCTGCAGTCCTAGTCTGCTCTCAGGACCTGCTGACTGGTGCTTCTCCCACACCAACGGCAGCTTTGCTAAGGCAAAGTAAATGTCATAAAAGGTTTTGCTCTGCGACAGACTCTGGCAAATAATTGGCATCTGTTTTCTGTTGTCTAGCTGCCACTCTCTTTTCTGAAACAGAAGCTCCCATTTCTCATCTAATTCCTTGATGAATTCCATCTCTTATGGGATTGAAAATGATGTTAGGGGGCAAAAAAAAATGTAAAACATTCCTTTAAAGGAAAACTTCCATAGAGATTTTCATGTAATTAATTGTTAAGGCTGGTTGAAATTTCTTAAAATAGTCCAAATAAAAACTCAAGAATGTTTATCTTGACAACTGGAAAGCTCTTCAGCTGAACAATAGAATTGTTTATGGTTTTATCTGGGTGTTATTGATAGATTCTATTGGAATTTAGCTACTTTTGTCATTAATTTACTATTTCGTTAAAATTCAGCGTAAGCTTTATGTGCACAGGAGTTAGATTTTCCAATTGTATCCAACTGTTTGCTATCAGGATATAAAATACTTACCAAAATACATATCCAACCCCTTACTACTAGTGCTTTAAATCAAATAAAATAGAACCCTGACTTCAGGAATTCTTTTGGCTGAGCAGATGACATTGACAGTCATTAACATGCTTTCAAGTGTGTTACCAGAGTAGTAATAAAATCAACACCTTCTAATTTTTGTATTGAAACTAAGCCAAAGTGCATCTGGTCCTGTCACTACATAGCAGTATGCATGATACTTAAAGATATCAATGTAAGCATTACACAAAAACATAATTTCTCTATTAAATGAAGACATGTTTCAATTTTATCCTGAACCAGTATTGTTCAGCAAAATGCAAACTAAGATTCAGGCAAGACACTAAGAGATGAGATCAGCTTTTAGGTTCCTACTTAAATGTTTTCATGGCTTGTCACTGTTAGATACCAAATAACACCCAAAAAGCTAATTCCAATTTTGATGCTTACTGCTTGTCATTTAGATAAAGTCTCAAATAGTCACTTAAGTTTATGGGTAATATTTGCCTAGAGTGATGCATAATCAGATCCATTCTCCGTGCTGTTTCAGATCAGACCAATGTAGGTGCATTAAGAGTGGAATCTGCTTACAGCCTGCTTTGTTTCAGTGAAATTCCAGTCCTGCAGCCCTGGAAAATCATAGAATCATAGAATGGTAAGGTTGGAAGGGACCCCAAGGATCATCTAGTTCCAACCCCCTACCATAGGCAGGGACACCTCCCACTAGTATGCAAATGAGTTGCAAATGTCAGCACTGCTGTGAAATGAAGATAGAGCTTTAGATGATGTGAATTTGTCCTTATTTATAAACAGTATCACTAAACATTTTGAAGATAAAAATACATAAGTGTAGACAGGTAATTGCTTCCAGAACCCTGAACCTGAAAGATTGTCTGCCATACTCTAGTATTTGTTGTGGAGTTGTTGTCTTTTCATTTATAGTTCGTGTGAGACATTTCTGCCTCAATCTTGTGCCATGGCCTGTGTGAATTACTGGTTTGGGTTTTTTTCCCTGTCCAGTCTCTAGCAGATTTAGGACCCAAATAACTGCAGACCTTTACCAGATACTTGGCTGCAATATGACAATTATGGTCTAGGACTGATAAGGCAATGGCATGTAGGAAAAAAAGCCCAGTTACTCTCTCAGGCAGAGAACTTTGATGGTAGCAGAGAAAAGTAGAGGCTTTGTTCTGCAGAGTTCTCATTAACTTCACCATTTATGAGACAAAATAGCAATAATTTCATTTGCAGAACTGTGAATCTGTATCATTGAAATAATGAGGTCTCACTAAAGTAATTCTCTCAAACCTTGCTGTTTTGGTTTTGGTCAGTAATAATTGGCTGGGGCTTCATTTTAACTTTACAGTTAGTTACCCAGCTGACCTTTTCCATCAGTTTCAGTTACTTTTCCTAGTTTTCCTGTATGCTTAGCTCTCATTCTATTTTACTTCCTCCTCCTTTAAAACTTCCATTATGAAATCCTTATGCTCTGTGCCAAGTAAAATCTTGGCAAAATACTCTCTATAATGCTTTCAACTCTTCTAATGTTAGACTGCAGCACTTCAAGCTGCTTTGGTACTGTAAGAAGCTTTCCCATGTANTTTTCCTCATTTTTTTTTCTTTTTGCTTAATTCAGTTCAACTATTTCAGAGCATGGTAGATCATCTCATAGGGTGCAGTTTATACATCCACATTTAGAATGGAGTCTGTAACATCTAAATCTCTCTAAGTCTCACATCCCTATTTCTGGAGTAGTTAGGTTTCTCNTGTGTGTGTTTTGTTTTGTTTTTCAATAATTCAAATTCAACATTAAGAGGAACGAAGAAGAAAAAGAAGAGCAAAAACCTGTGTTATGAAGGAAGAACAAGTGCTTCTTCCATTTTTTTACACAACATTTTGATACATTATGCCTTGTTGCTTCTGTTTGACATCTGAGAAAGAGTTGGTCCCCAAAGNAAAAAAAAAATAATCAGGATAAAGGACTACAATTTCCATGACAAGTGTGAAGCTGTGAGGAAATAGGTCTTTAATGTTAAGTGATTCAAAGTAAAGAACTTTTGGTGACCTTGACAAATTTGGAGGAAAAAACAATCTGCATTTTCAATCTCCAAAATTCAAGTGAATTGTTGTCTGATTTTTGGTGGTTATTGTCATTTTGGGTTTGGGTTTTCTTTTTTATTGTTATTGTTTTGACTTATTTTATTATTTGCCTTTTATTATTGCCTTCTGCTGTCTGAAATGCTTGATTTCTGTCCCCAAGTAAATTGCTTCTTTTTCTGATTTCAGTCTTCTTGTAGATCAGAGTTCCAATATGGCCATGCTCTTGAAAGGGAAGCACTGAATACACAGCTCATTTATCAAGGCAAAAGTGTTAACTATGACCTTAAGCACATGCTGCTGCTTGTTAGTTTAACTGAAGCCACACAAACATGATAAAAGGTAACTGACCTTTATTCTGTGCTCTAGGTAGCTGTTTGATGATGATGGCACTTTGTCCAGAGGTTTAACAAGTGTTTACTTTTTAACTAACTCTCTGATTACATGATCCTCTTTTCCCCAACTCTTCCTTCATCATATGATACAGCTTTTTCTTAAGTCTCTGACATTTCAAGTGAGGGTCACTGTATTTATGCAGTGCCAAGAACTAGGAACAGCCTTGTGTGCTGAGTGTGCTTTTCCCCATTGCTCTGCAAATTAGTCAACATGAAACCAAATAGTGACAATGTGTTGTTATGATTAAGGTTAATAAGCTACTGATTATCTCCATAGACTACAGTTCCAGACACATTATTTAAATGGATTGCTTTGTTGAACTACTTGATAAAAGATCTGAATTTCTCCTTGTTGTGATAAAAGGTGTTATAAACTTTTAGAGGCAAAGGGAATCATTACACAACAGGAACAGTTCACTCTGTCCAATACATTAGAGATTTATATCATGATGACTATAGCACACTACAGCTCCAGAAAACATGCTCTGGTAACAAAAAGATGCTCTTCCATGTCTCTGAGACAAAGCCACTTGAATAAAACCCATACCTGTCTTAAATCACCTATTAATACCTTGTGTATTCAACCAACTTAGCAGATGATGATGTTCAGTTAATTTTCCTTTCTAAACTCACTAGTATGTAATGTGGTCTTGACCAGCAGTGATATAAACATGAATTCAAGCAGCTTGAGTCAACTACCTTTCAGTAAAACCTCCTAAGACAGGGCAGGTTATAATGTATTTGTTTTTTAACTCAAACAGTAAAAAATACCCAACAAACCCAAAACATAATTTTATCTGAGTCCTTGTTTTGCCAGCCTGTAAAACACAGTTCCTAAGCATGAAAATTAACAAATGTTTTTAAAAGGATAAGCTTTAGGAAAACCTTGCATAAGTTTGCAGGACACATAAATATCAGATGAGGGATTGTGGGTACAATTTTAAGGAGTTTGTGCTGGTTTGAGGCTAATTGGAATATTTTAATTAAAAAAATAGATAGTAGGCTGTGAAAAGCAAACAGTGGTGATGTCTGCTTCACTCATAGACTTGCTGAGATGTATAAGAACAAGGACACAGAGAGTCTGTTGGTCTCTTTGGAAGTGGTTGTGTCTTCTCTTTGCTGCATAACCTAACTAACCACTCTGCTTCTAACTCCCCTTGCCCATCCTCCAAACTCACCTTGCACATAAGGCAGACCCTGGGGTAAGGTAGAGGGGTGGAAAGAAGATGGAAGGGTGGTTGGGAGCCCCTCCTGGGGACTCTGGTTTCTGGGAGGGGAATTGTGTTTCTATATTACCTTTAACTTGTATATTTATGTAACTATTCATGTCTGTTGTGTATGTATCTGCTTGTACATTGTACTAAGTTGTAAATAGAGCTTCAGTCCTTAGCTTCCAGCTGATTGAATCTAGTCTGGGTGATTTTTCATACTGTGTGTGCGGCAGGTAACTCCCAAACTATCACAAAGTTTTTCTCTCTCTGTTTGTTTGTTTGGTTTTTTTTATCCAGTAGGCATTACTTCAGATGATTTGCAATTTTGAAAACACTGATCAGAAGAGCTTTTTCTTCTCCAGATCTGCAATAAGATAATTTCCTTTAAAATTAGATTTCTTCTCATGATAATCAGGAAAAAACAAAACAAAAAACCACATAACCCCCCACACACACACAAAAAAAAAAACCAAAAAAAAAAAACCAAAAACCAAACACAAAACAGCACAAGGACTTGGAAAAGCTTCCTTTGACTTTTGAGCCATGAGTTCTAAGTGCTACCAACTGGGTCATTACTGACAATCTTGTATCTTTACGCTTTATCACGCTACTTGACACTCTCATACCCCAAAGAAGAGCAGCTGAAGATTGAGCTAAGAAAGGGCACTTGTTCTGCCAAAAAAGCAAAATGCATTGTGCAAAAGTGCCTTGACAATCAATTATTAAGAATCCAGAGATGACAACTCATATGTATGCATGTAAGTCGATAACCTTTGGACACTTAATCCCCAGGGATCACAGCAGACAGTGGCAGAAAGGCTCAAGGTCAGTGATAATAAAGTCAAAGTGATGGTGAAGACCAAATGCAGTTTAGTCTGGCCCTAAGGAAAAAAAACCTTACAGTGGTTTTGTTAAATTACATAGTGTATCATTCAACATCATAAAAAAAAAAAAGGGTATTGAAAGTGTGGTTTTAGTCTGGAGAAGAGAAGATTGAGAGGGGATTTAATTAATGTTTATAAATATCTGAGGGCTGGGGGTCAGGACGGGGGGACAGGCTCTGCTCACTTGCTCCCTGAGATAGGACAAGGACCAACGGGTGGAAGCTGCAGTGCAGGAGGTTCCAGCTCAACACAAGGAAAACTTTACTGTAAGGGTCACAGGGCCCTGGCACAGGCTGCCCAGAGAGGTTGTGGAGTCTCCTTCTCTGGAGACTTTCAAGGCGTCTCTGCATGCATCCCTCTGTGACCTGAGCTAGATTGTCTGGTCCTGCTCTGGCAGGGGGGTTGGACTTGTTGATCTCTTTGGGTCCTTTCCAGCCCCTGACATCCTGTGAGCCTGTGATCCAACTTCTGTGACATTTGTTTTGAGAAGTCCTTGCTTGTATTCACCTTTTTGGTTACAAAGCTCATACCCGTTTTACTGTCTTCTCAGGTTCCAATAATTTCTTTTCACGTCTCTAGGATTTTCAAGAACAACTCCACAAGACATAAATATGAAGTCATTAAAAAACAGGAGAAAATGGGATCCTGATGTTTGACTGACAAACTGTAAGTATTTTTCAACCATAGAGTCATAGAATTGTCAGGGCTGGAATGGACCTCAAGGATCATCTAATTCCAACCCCCTTGCCATGGGCATGGACACCTCACACAAAACATAGTTTGCATGCCTCTATCACAGGGTGTTCATGTGAGAGAGAAGTACTCAGATAATTAGATTTCTTGGGCATTTTTTTTTAATGGGGTGAAAATATTCTTGAGTGGAATTGAAATAAAATATTTTGCTGTTATTAGCTGAGCACAAAATTAAAATTCAAGAGCTCATGCTGCAAATATTCAACATGACAGAATCCGTGTCTCAGCATGTCTCTTCTACTTAGGCAATTTATTAAACATATACCTACCTACTTAGATCACTGATCATTATTGCAGTTGGGATCAAGTAACATCCTTCCTAAAATCTAGCTAGAACATTAATAGGAGAAAATTAGAGTTACACAATTCACATGCTGACAAGAATTCTGTAAATTATATCTCGAGTGCGTACCCAGGCTGCATTTTTACTTGCAGTATGTTAAAAACTGGAGCCCATTGCAATTTCACCAGCTAGACTGCAGGGTGTGTGCACAGCCCAGACAGCAACCCTGTGCTGGGCTGCAGCAAGAGCAGTGTGGGCAGCAGGGCAAGGGAAGGGATTCTGCCCCTTTGCTCTGTTCTCCTCAGACCCCACTTGGAGTTCTGTGTGCAGTTCTGGAGCCCCCAGCACAAGAAGGACATGGAACTGTTGGAATGAGTACAGAGGAGGCCATGAAGATGCTCAGAGGGCTGCAGCAGCTCTGCTATGAGGACAGGCTGCCAGAGTCGGGGCTCTGCAGCCTGGAGAAGAGAAGGCTTCCAGGAGACCTTGAAGTGGCCTTCCAGTATCTGAAGGGGGCTACAGGAAGGCTGGGGAGGGACTATTGACAAGGTCTTGTAATGACAGGAAAAGGAGTAATGGGTTTAAACTGGCAGAGGGGAGGTTTAAAGCAGATATTAGGAAGAATTTCTTTGCAGTGAGGGTGATGAGACACTGGCACAGGTTGCCTAAGGAGGTTATGTATCACAGAATCACCAAATATGATCAAAGATCACATTTGGTGATTCTGTGCTCCACAACCTCCCTGGAGGTGTTCAATGCCAGGTTGGATGAGGTCTTTGAGTGACCTGTCCTAGTGGGAAGTGTCCCTGCTTATGGCAGGGGGCTTGGAACTGGATGAGCTTTGAGGTCCCTTCCAACCTAAACCATTCTACAATTCAATAATTCTATGATTAGGAGCAAGATCAGGTCTTTCAACGTACCAGGCATGCATTACAATAATTCTGTCTTTCCTGTCATCTGGAAAAAAAGAATTTAAGAGAACAAACATCAAAACATGTTTAAAACCTTAAATTGAAAGGGCGGAAGAGGGAGAGATCCTGTCTCTTTTGTCATTCAGAAGATACAAAGACTTCACATTGCCAGAAAGGAGCCAGGAAGTGTGACATCAGTGTCACAAGCTTAAAGAAGGCACTTTGGGTTGTGTATGCTATGGTGGTATAGGCTTGGAGTATTCTTCCATGTCAGACAAGCCATGTGTGTTCTGTGTATATGCATCATGGGCCATGAAATGTGAAGGCATGAACTCTGAATCAGAACTTTCTACAAACTGCTACAGTCTTGGATAATAATTTGCAGATGTTACAGGCTTGACATATTTTTACACCTTTTCTAGCAGACAACCACTCTCAGTTTCTGATAAAACTGGAAGTTGGAACTATGTGGCTCTCTTCGAGTTCTTGATTGACTACAGCTTGGGTTTTTTTGACTTCTCTTGTCATAGGCCTTAGAAACTACAAATGGGAGTAGGAGACATTGAGGCATTGCTTCTGTTTGACTTGGCAGATGTTGTGTAGTTGTGGGAATAAAAGGGCCTCCTCCTCTACCAGCCCTGTTTAGTGAGGAGCAGAAAGAGAATGACAAAAGACAAGCCCTATTACTTGGGTACTCTGGGGAAATAAACTCCTAAAGCATTTCAGAGTTGCTCCCTGGATCAAAAGGGGAGCAGGGAAAGGATGTCTCTTGGGAGTTGTAATTCATGTTCAAGTCTCCTTATTGAATGGGGCAGCTCCTTGAAAGATTCATAGATTTTTAAGGTCATTTATGATTGTCTTGTGTGGCTTGTGTGACACCAGCCATAGAATTTCATCCCTTCAGTGTTACTTTGCAACCCATTAGGATTATATATTACCCTGAGTGTATATGTACCTAACGACTGTTCAGTAATAAGGATAATTAAAAAAAAAAAAGGGCCATAAACACAGAGACTTGTCTGATGATACTAAAATCCAGAGAGTGCATGTTGCTTGTCAAGTTTTAAGTATTTTGAGGGGAAAAAAAAATCTGGAAATACTTTGAATGCTCCTGATGGTATGCAAATTGAAGGAAACAAAGCAATCTGTCCTATTCTCTCCTCGTTAAAGGGAACAGTGTCCATTCCTACATCTGTGCTGGCACTACCCTTTGCTGAGTTCCAGCCACAGATGTAAGCAAAGGGGCACAGTGAAGAAGCAGAAGTGGCAGTATTATCATTGTAGAAGATGAATGTAGTGGCACTTCTAATTTATTTAGTATTCAGGATTTCAACTTTAATTAGGATTCTTTTGTCACATCATTCATCAAACGCACTTGAAAGAAATGGAAATTAACACCAAAGTTTCTGTTGCCTCAGGCATGCTTTTAGTACTTCTACTCGTTTTGGTTTATTGTTGTTCAGTGAAATAGTTTACTTGTGATAGTTTACTTAGCTGTAACTGATGTTCAAAAAGGCTAGAATAAATACACTTTAAAAATGCTGTAGCTCCCTGTAGCTCCCAACACCTCTTTTATTGCAAACCAATTCTTTTTCTCTGTTTTCTTTTTTTTTTTTTCCTCTTTCATTTCTTAATATTTTTTTTTCTTGGATGGTTGACTTCTGTCACTCTGTGTTGCATAGTCTAGCATAACTTACCAGTTTTTGCCCATATTTGAGCTGGTTAGCAGAGGAAGATTTTGTGACTGCTTGCATGGATGTTGTAACTCACAAAGTGTCTATTACTTATAAATTACATTTGTGTTTAAATGAAATAATATAACTTATATGCTGATATAATTCCTGTTTAAGGTGAAGCTCAGTAACACTGTTTGCATGGGGGAAAGTTCCTACATTAATTATTACTCCAACTCCATTCCTGCTCTTGGAAATGTACACAGTCTTGGAATAAGAGCAGCTGCATAGATAAATGGTTCTCCTTACACCCAGAGCTGCCAGCTCACATAGCAGAAATCCAGAGAGATATTTGAATGCAGGCTGAGATTAAACATCATATCAGCACAAAAATCATTAGCTGGTGTCCAAAATTCATGCTTAGTTTAAAATCAGAAGGTTTATTAAACATTTCTGAGAGCTCTATGGTTAATGAATTTAACCATAGTTTGTGGTCCTTGTGGAGATGAGCTGCACAGCCTAAGCAAGTGCAAATTCTGACTGCAGGTTTGCCTGCAATTTTGGAAATGTTGAGGTTTCTTCCTCCTTGATTCTCTGATGTCCAGTGAGATGTGTAATTCATAGAATCATAGAATTATAGAATGGTAAGGTTGGAAGGGACCTCAAGGATCATCTAATAATTCCAACCCCTTGCCATAGGCAGGGACACCTCCCACTAGTACAGGTTACTCAAGGCTAGATCAATTTCATGTAGCTTCTCAAAAAGTAGCATTTGCTTCTTTCTCTTCATCTTTATTTAATGAATTTTTTTTTTTTTTTGGCTGATGATTAAAACAAAAGTGAAGTTCAAAGAATTTTTTTTTTTTGGTAGCATCTTATCATATGTACCTGAAAGTTAAATGGATGAAAAAGTAGAACGTTTCTACATATCCCCCTCCACATAATTTTTCATAGGAAATGTTACTAATACCCAATAGTAATATTTTGGCGTTATTGAAAACTTTCAGTTCTGTTACCAAACATTTTAAATAGATCTGGACCATCTCTTCAGCTTTTTGTCTATGTTACAGAAGCTAAAAATTGCACTTCAGAAGAGCAGACGTTATAAAACATTTGATGCTGCAGCTTGGATGTGTGCTGAGAAGTTATAACTATGACAGACCTACAACACAGAAGGTGCTTTGAAATTGAAGGTAGCTTTCTGCTCTGCAAAATGCTTAGCACTCTTTTCACAGGAGCCATAAAATGTGAAGAAAAAATCTGAGGAATCCAGATTTGCCTATAAGCTCATCTACCTCTTGGCTGAATCAATCAGAATATCAGCTAACATCAGTGAGAACAAGACCAAACTCCTCACAGCCTTTTGAACACTGCCAAAGAGACAAAGCATTTTGTACACCACCATTCAAATGCAAGCTAATGTGCTTCAGGACCCTTTCACTGCACTGACTGACTTCTGTGAAGTATAATAGCATATTTCTAACAACTCAAAACACACATTTTAAATATAAGGTATATAAAAATGTTGCAATCTATCTGTTTGAGAAAATTCAGCCAGACATAGATTATTTTAAGTAAGTAGTACACAGAAACACAAGTATATTGTGAAGTTATTATGGAGATCAATTTAGTCTTGAGGAAAAACCCTGGCAGCAGAAACTTCAGTGACAGTTAAAAGATCTCTTTTATAATAGGACATCATGAACACAGATATTTGTGGGTGCCTTAAGCCAGATCTGAGTATAAATAAATTGTAGCTCTGAGAATATTATCTATGCCTTGTACTTCAGAGCTGTCAGTCAGTATTTTTGATCATTAGCCATCTGTGATTATTTTAATTTTTGCCAGCAGGAGAAGGAACTCTTTTCCACCAGGGAGCTCTGTTATTACAATATAATTTATATGTAAAGAGCTCATTTCATTAGAGAGAGAAAAAAAAAACAAAAAAAAAAAAACAACCTCACACCAACAACTTTTTACATAGGATTTTAATTTTTATTTTTTTTAAGTTTAAAAGAAACTCATAGCATTTAAATATTTAGTTTGTATTTTTGTATTAATACCCTTGGCATGGTCTAATTAACAGCTTACTGGTGGTTTAACAATAATTCTGTGTTTTCAGCTCAGTTTTCACTTAGAATTCAGTATGGAAAATTTAGAGAGAGAGTCAATGATGGAGCTGACATATTCAACTGAAGAAAGTGCTGTTTTCTCAGTTCCACTGGAAATTACTGCATTTTAAACCTCAAACCATGTCTTTACCACATGCTAGTCAAAATCCTTTCAGGGTCCTTTTAGATTTGCCTCCCAAAAGTCCATTGACAGAATGCCTTTATCATGACCTTTGTATTTTTCCTAGGAATGCCTTGCTGAAATGAAAATGTTGCATCTTCCTGATTTGCTAAAGTGAAACTCCATCCAATCTTCTCTTTATTTTTATTGGCATTGTAAATGCTGACATTATAACCTAACTGAGTTAAATTCATTCCTAAGAATGCTAACATCAAATAAATTAGTTCATAAACTTTGCTTATCTAATTCTGACTTTTATTTTTTAAGCACCCTTGTTTGTCAACAGTGCCAAGTGCCTGTTGCTACCATTTTCAGCTTCGGATCTTGGACATCTTAGAATTTGAGAGTATTCAGATGAACTTGAGTTTACATTAATATGTCTGTCTACACATGTTGCCTGTGTTTAATATCCTCAAAAGTCAGTGGGGTTCTGTGTATACCAAGAATAGTTCCTATGCTTTTATATATGTAGATGAAAGTATTCTCTTTCATCTACCATAACTGTGGTACAGATAATGTCTCTATTTTTAGCTCTTTTCTCACAGATCTGTAAGGAGTCAGTTCTATAAGCAGTGAAAATTGACTATTGCAGTAGAATTACCTTTTCTTGGTATAACTAAGCTTCGAGGCTGCAATTAACATAAATTCCCAAAGTAACTTCATTGCATATTTGACTTCTGAATTTGAATCAATTCCATGATCTAACAGGGAAGAGCTGCAGTCACTTGTACGCACACTTCAGCATTCACAGAGCATTTCTGGTTTACTCTTATCTGACCACATGGACTTATGAGATACAAATATTCAGCTCTTCCAGTATCATTAATCAGAAGAATGAGGTGAATTTTAGTAAACAGTGTGAGGATTAGTTATAAAAGCTCCATAATTAAAAGAAAAATACATAATGAATACATCCTTTCTTTGTAGGTGCACTGTAAGGCAAAGAGCAAGAAGGAGAAAGATGCACTTAAATGGAGAGAAAACTTTGGTGTAATGTAATAATTAATTGCTTGTACTACCAATTACAGTTGGACTCAATTACAATTGGACTCAATTACAATTGGAGTCAGTGTTCAAATCTTGCATTCCCAGGCACCTTGAGTTTGTGCAAACATTTCACCCTACTGTTGTCCCAACTGATTCTTCACAAGGAAATCCTCAAGTAATAGTTATACTGGGAAATATTTCCTTTGTGGTTTGTTTTGTATCATTTTCAGTGCTGCACAGTGCAAGGTTCTTCACAAATGTAGTAAATGAGTCTATCAGTTCAGTTCAGTGAGGGTAAATATGCAAGGCACAAGACCAGTCTTGAGAATCTGATGACCACACCACAAACAATGGAGTGAGTTGTAGGGCAATTGGTTAACTCAGGTTAGCTCTTGACCAGCTCCACACAGCAAAGGTGCCTCTGAACCTTCATCTCTGAGTAAGTTTTGTTCAGAAGCAGCCAAATCCATGCTTGGACATGCACTTCAGAAGTGCAGGGGTGATTTATTATATAACACTGATGTGGACACACCTGCAGTGCCCCTGAGATCTCTGCTTCTCTGTCATATGTATGCTGGTGTAAGGATAGGTCTGCATGGCGTATCACAAATGTATAAACCACCTTCTTCATAACAAAGAGCCTAAAACATTTAAAAGGTTTACTGAAGGTGACATTTCCTAAGCACCTCTGAATATATGTTACATTTTGGATAAAATGGCTTTCAAAATCATAACAGCTTGTGAACAAAGTAAAAGATAGATTCATCGGGAAAAACTCTTCTATGCTTCTGACAAAACTGACTTCACAAACTGGTTCTATTAAACAAAAATATCCTTGGGACAAGCTGAAAGTAATTCACTCTTTACCTCTTTATTGCCAAATTTGATTTGATTTGATTGAATCTATATTTATCCTCATGTGGCTCGTGGAGCACTCACAAACTTTCCTAATTCCTGACTATCAGGGTAAATCTGCAAGTAAAAAAACCTCACTTTTATCAGCAGGTATTCAACGAATGGCAGGTGGCAAATAAAGCACTTAGTGAATTGTTTTAATTGCATTTCTCTCCCACCTCCCAGAACTTGAGAAAGTTTTAGAAGCTGGAGAAGAACAGGATGGATTTTATTTGCTGCTTTCATTTTGTTCCAACACTGCTTGCTTTCAGAAAAGACTTGCTGTTGTAATTTCACTGCCTTTCATGTATGGATGATATTTAAACTCATACAACAAAGGGTATATTATAGTGCAGCAGAAAAGCACATCACAACAAATATGAAAGCAAGAGCTAAATTTCCTGCACCTACTCAAGAATATAAAGAAGCTTTTCACCTGTGCCAGTTGACACAGTGCAGAATAACATCCTTTTCTCCTGGGAATTATATAGCAATGAAGGTTAGCAGGTTTAGCTGTAGTTTTGTTTTCTGCCATTGTTTCATTTCACAGAATTACATGAATACAGTGATACTGAAAAATCATTAACTGGAAAGTTCAGTGTTCAACTCAAAAACTTTTTTCACTTGCATTGTCATTACTTTCCTTAACATATATCTTGTTTTAATGAGTATTTGAGACTGGGCTGGAAACTCTTGAACAGAGAGAATAACCTTCAGTGAGTGAAGCTGCTGAAGTTCCTTACTTATAGGCTTTGTCTCCATCTGCAGCAATTTTTTATTTAAAAAATACTTTATTGCAAACCAATCATGTTTCATTTTTTTATCACCAGATTTGGTAAATTTAGTTTGTGAAATATCAACTGTGCCTATGGGAACATGTGAAGGAATCTTTTGATGTATAGCTAAGGCAAGAAGCTTTACCTTGTAATAATCTCATACAGATGAAGCATCTCTAAGGAGCCATAAAGAGTTAGTGTGGTCTGGAGATATAAACAGACAGAAGACCAAGAAATGGTTATTGTGCACCATTCTTGTGTGATATTCTTTGCAGGGTGAGGTGAGCAATACTTGCTTGTTCTTAAGAAAACCTTTCAAAGCCTTAGGCAATAGGATTAATGGTGATAAAGGATAAATAAAGGAAAATACATGGTGTGATGGTTTGAGAGTTACCCACCTCCCCACACTTTGTAAAATCCCCTAGACTAGACTCAGCTGACTGGAAGTTAAGGAATGGAGCTGTATTTACAGCTCAGCACAATATACAAGCAGATATGTACACAATATACAGGAATATTTACAGAAATATACAAGTTAAAGGCAATACAGAAACACAACAGCCCTCCCAGAAATCAGAGACCCCAGGAGGGGCTTCCAACCACCCTTCCACTTTCTCCCCACCCCTATACCTTACCCCAAGGTTTGGCTTATGCGCAAGGTGAGTTTGGAGGATCAGCCAGGGGGGTTAGAAGGAAAGTGGTTAGTGAGGTTACTTGGCAGAGAGGAGGAGGCCAGAAGCTGCTAGACAGCCCGAGAGTGTCTGCAAGCCCAAGTGTCTTATCTTTGTTTTGTATTCTTTTCTTAACCATCTCAGCAAGCCTATGAGTGAAGTAGACATCACCATTGTTTTCTTTTCACAACCTATAATATAATTTTCTATATTAAAATATTCCAATTAGCCTCAAACCAACACACATGGATAAAGAGATCAACTGGGGGAAAAAAGTGAAATTAGACCTTGACTTCTCTTTGCTGTTCAGGATTCACATGGAAATGATGTGTCTTCAGCCCGTTCCAGTTTTAGTTTTAATTGTCAAATGGCACACCGCGTGAATTTCTGCAACGTAAAGTTGGCATTAGATGGCATTGAAAGGACATTCAACTGCCTCCTGCAAAGTGTATCTTCTAATAGCAAGGTAATCTCAACAACTTGATCTGAGAATACTCTTTTTCTAAAATTAGGAATGAACAAGCATTTCAAGACCAAGCCCACACTTCAGGGTAGTCACCTCAGCGTGATTATTTTCCATGAAGGTAAGAATGCTGCCAGTTCTATCCTATATTTTTTTTCCTTGCTTCAGCCTGGCTTTGCAGCTCTTCTCCATGTCTCTGACTGTATGGAACATGTAACCACACCATGCTTTCTATCATGGCAAGTGCCACATTTGATTTTTTCTGATGTGATGTTGATATGTTATGCACTTGTCTGAGATCTGTTGCATTTTCTAGCCTTTAGACTTTAAAAGAAAAGGAAAATGCTTAGAAAGATGCTTTTTACTATGACTTAGCTCATCCACCCAATGTTCATTTGCTTTATATGTGTGTGTTGCAAGGTACCTGGGAAAGACCTGGGATTCCATAGCCCACAGAAAGTCCACAACAAACAATTGCCTTGAGAATCTTGATGGAGTCCTCTTGCTGCAGTTCTGAGAGACATGGATGGTGTGTGAAGAGGTGAGGGCCAATATGTTTTGCTTTCCATTTCTGATTAAAGGTATAATCCACCGAAGGTGGTGATGCACTTCTGTGCTTCACATGCTTACCTGGGACTCCAAAGAAAAGGGTTCAATATAGAATCATAGAATCATAGACTTGTCAGGGTTGAAAGGGACCTTAAGGATCATCTAGCTCCAACCCCCTGCCATGGGCAGGGACACCTCACACTAGATCAGGTTGCTCAGAGCCTCATCCAACCTGGCCTTAAAAACTTCCAATATCCTGTTGTGCTACAGACTTCTTGAACAAGCCATTTGATCTTGCATTTCCCCTTCTCTGAAAAAGACATCAGTTCACCTATATTCTATGAATTTTATTCAGATAGATACACACAAATGTTAATGTCCTTAAGATGATTACTATATAAGATTTTTTCAACACATCTCTGTTAATACCTTTGGCTAGAGACTGTAGCCTATATTTGAGTCTGACTTTAAAGTGTTTACTATATTAGGAATTTTACTGGACTAAGAATGAAAATGAGTTACTACTCTGAAACTCAGCAAGATACTTTTATTGCTACTTTACCATAAAATAGGAAGTTTAGAAGCAACCAATATATTATTCAAAAAGGAAACAAAATACAGCCTGCTGGGCATTCGTTTGCATAAAGGAGTTCTTTGTATTTACAGCTTGTAAGACATTCAGTGAACACTTTGAAGCATACAACATTCCTGCTTACTGAAGTGAGGCATTAGAGTGATTACTCAAGGGGAAACTGGAAGAAATCATGAGTTATAACGGGGGGAATTCCTCCCATTGCAGTTCAGGAGGAGAGACAGTCACTTTCAAAAGATAGTTAAGAACTTTGAGGGACTGAACTCACCTTCAAGAACTTTTGTTTCTGAATTCATGTAGCTCAGCTTGGTACCTAAAGTTGTGTTATGAATTATGCAAAATTAATAATCAATAGTAATTTTGATATCCAGGCAAAGATTGCTAATAACTATAAAAAATTGTTTATTAACATTAAATCTCACCAGAAAACTTATTTATGATGTTCAAAACACACAGTTTTGATACTTATACACACAGGGACAGGCAAACTAGAACACTTTAAGAAATAACTAGCAAACACAAACATTAAACTTAAAACTGGAAAGAGGTTCTTAGTTTCAATTATACCTCTTGCCCACCAGGGGACTTGAGAGGCTCCTTTCTGCTAAGGCAGAAGGCACAATAGAATCTAGGTACAGAGTTACTTAGAGAGAGGCTTTGAATATTTACTCACAAAATAGGATCAGACAGTACCCAAGTACTTGGAGCTCTGTCAGTGTCTTGAAAGTCGTTGCAGGCAAAGCAGATCATGGTGTGGCAGGGCAGAGCAGGTAAAGCAAAAGCGAAAGCAAAAAGCCATTTGTCAAGAGCCTGTCTATTGATTGCCCAAATGTAATTGCCCCTTTGACCACAGAGCATCACCAATCAGAATGGCACTTTGCCAAACTTGACCATGTTAGGTCAAGTCAGGAGCTTGCTTTCCCATATTTGGGAAGAACAAGGTCTGAGCAAGTCTTGGACCCTCAAAGTGGGTGTCTCCAAGCATTTTGTCTTCTCCCTGTGCTCCGCTTCCCCCTGCAGCACAGGGAAGGGTACCATAGGGTCGTGCCTGGTGTCGTGGTAGGCCTAGGCAGGCCAAAATAGGCTTATACATGTCCTGGCATGCCCAGGCATGATTTTCTGCTCTCCCTCCTTCTGTTTTGGGGAGAAGCAACCGTGGGAAAGAGGACAAAGAACTTGGAGCCACTGAGTCTAAGGACCCTGGCCTGCCCAGACATGTTTTGCATCCTGCGGTAAACAAGGTGCACAGGTTCAGCTTGTGTATGCCTTGTGCCAGGCCTGTGTTCTGCCCTGAAAAGGGTAAAGCGAGCCTATGGCTTCACCTAATATGGTCAGGCTTGGCTAACTGCCATTCTGATTGGCTGTTCTGTGTCCAAAGGTCCATTAGTCTTAGGTTGTATGGATAAAAAGAGATGAGCAGATAACACAACCCGCTCTGCTGTTGTATCTGTGCTCCACTGTTGTATTCATGCTCACCTGCTTGCTACTGCCTTATTGCATCCTGAACTGCCTGGAAACTGCCTGCGTCCAGTTTACCAGGAACAGGCTCTAAAAGCCTCCACGCAATCAGCCTGCACAGCCAGTGTGACATCATGCTGAGACTGCACATCTCAAGACGTCCTGCCCACACCTGAAAGTCTGCTGCCAAGATGGGAAGCCTTGGAGATGCACACATCATCCAGAGAGATCAGGACCAGGTCAGAGACTGTCTGCCTCCTTTCCCCAGCAGATTCTGGGAAGAATCAGAAGTCTCAGGAACTGACAAGACAGTAACAGAATTCCCTGAAAGCATTTGGGTACTGTCTGAAGCTGTAGCCAGCCCTGCCAGGTAGGAGATCATTTTGTGAACAAATATTTAAAGCCTCTTGTAATTCACCATTGCCTTCTGCCATAAACAGAAAGGAGCTCCTTGAGTCCATCTAGTGGGCAAGCTGAATATTGACTGCAGGAACCTTCTCTTCCAGTTCAATTAACATTATATTATTACTAGTTATCTCTAGATCCTGTGTTATTACCTGTATAAAGTTTCCATGACCGTGCAAAGAACCAATTATTATTAAAATTAGTGGTCGGGGTGTCAAGAGTCCTGAATATTGAATATTAATAAACAATATTAATCTTTGAAAATCATTATCTTGCATCAACTAATTGCCCCCTCCATTACACCTGGGCAAGCCAGAACGTGCATCTTCCATGACAAGTAGTTCTAAATTTGCCCATTTCCCTACCACCTCTCTTTTATTCTACTAGTTCTTGACAAAAGTATCCAGTGAGATACAATTCTGTTATCTGTGATTCTCTTTTATGCCCCAAATCCTCATACTTTCTTCCTCCAGGTTTGTTGCTGATACTTTCGCTGATGAATGACTGTGAAATCACTTCACAGAGATGGACTCTGAAATGCTAAGTACTTAAGAGCAGGAGAATTATATGCATTTTATGGGACTGGAGGTAGTTTGTGAATTCAATTTGAATTTTGAATTATTTCTTACTTCTGTCTTTTCACTGCCTGTAAAGGGTTAACCCTCCTGGGTGGGAGGAGTGGTCAGAAATTGACCCCACGTCTGCTTGACCCTAGGTGTAGTGTTTAGCCCACTCCCGCTGCCTGTCTGGACCCCCTGTATAAACAGAGGAACTTCCTGTTGCTCTCTCTCTCTTTGTGGACTGCATGCCTGTCACCATCCTCGTTCCTACTCTCCTGTCCTACCACCTGGCCAGTCTCTACCACACGGTGGACATCTCTTCAATCCACTACCATCCGTCTGGTTGTATATATACTTTGTATCTTGTTTTCCCTTCTCTATACCTATTTGTAACTCCCCTACCTTAAATACCTTTTATTTGTTGTTAAAGTTTTCTTTTACCTTCCAAATCATAGCCAGACTGTTCTGTGGGTGGTTTTACCCCTTCTGTCTCCTCCTTTCTTTCCCCCTTTCCAAAAGAGGGGGGAGAAGGGAAGGCATCCTACTATTATTGTATTGGTTTCCCCTGAGAAGCTAAACTCAAACCAATACACCACCATAACGAGAAAAAGAAAGAACAGCACCCCCCAAAAATAAATTGAAAAATAGACAAAAAAATATTTAAAAGAGGGAAAAAAAAAAAAGGCAACAACCCAAAACAGAACAAAATCAACCACTCTTTCACACTTTCCCTCTGTCAGCAAGACTACAATTCTCCAGAGTCGATTTTCCTAATAGAGTCCTCCCTGAATATGTTGGACAAATGTCATGTCCCCTGGCTCTCTCCATCTTGTAATGAAAATAGACCTATTGCCAACTACACCTTGCTGATTGCTTCCTACCTGCTGCTAAGGATAATTTGTGCAGTGTAAATGAAGACTTCAGAAGGGGAAAAAGAAGAAAAAAAAAAAAAAAGCCACAAGAAGGGACTCTATTCAGTATTCACATAAAACAGCCAATAAAAAAAACAGTTCTGATTAGTTGGAAATCTGTAAAGTGTATAGGAGATCTTTAAGCTTTCACAGTCTGAATAATGCTAGACATCATAAATAAGTGTTTCAACTCAAAAAAATTAATCACATGTGTTTGGATCTTTTAATTTACTTGATTCTATGCTAACGACTTGTGTGGTTTTTGTTTTTTCTGTTCTGGCAAATCCTTATTACTGGATTTGGTTTCATTTTTTTTTGAAAGTGAAAGGAATTTACCATCGTTACTACACAAATATTGTGGCCATTTCTAGAACATTAACATTCATGTTTGTAAATTGCCCCCAAATATATTTTCAGATAGCCTCTTACCTCTCAAAGAATGAAAAAAGGTAATAGTATTGTATGTAATTCCAGTATTTAAACTGCCAGAGGGGAGAGTTAAACTGGATGTTAGGAAGAAGTTCGTTGCAGTGAGGGTGGTGAGACACTGGCACAGGTTGCCCAGGGAGGTTGTGGAGCGCAGAACCACTGAATGTGATCGAAGATCACAACCTCCCTGGAGGTGTTCAAGGCCAGGTTGGATGAGACCTTGAACGACCTGTTCTAGTGGGAGATGATCCTGCCTATGGCGGAGGGTTGGAACTGGATGAGCTTTGAGGTCCCTTCCAATCTAAGCCATTCTATGATTCATTCTATGATTCATTCTATGATTCATTCTATGATTCATTCTATGATTCTATGTGAATTGCAGACAGCAATGAGGTGGAGTGGTAGAGTATTGGCAGTTCCAGGCAGCAAAGCTATCTGCTGTGTATGGCTTCAGATCCACCTGGTCTCTCCTATGCATCAGGTCATCCTGCCTGCTGTTTGTCCTATGTTATGGGAAGAGTGTGACATACATAGAATCATAGAATCAACCAGGATGGAAGAGACCTCCAAGCTCATCCAGTCCAACCTATCACCCAGCCCTAGCCAATCAACTAGACCATGGCACTAAATGCTTCATCCAACATGTGGGAGCAAGAGCATTTATCATTTGCTATTCTACACTCACTATGTGATGGTGAAGGAAAACTTCTTAGTCCTGTCTGCTGAAGGGCATTCATTTTCTTGACACAGCCTGGGTTTTAATGGAAAGTTGCAGGGAACAGTGGTGGATATAGTCACTAGGGATCTAACTGCCACTAGTGAAATACATTGTCCTTGTACTTAAGAACCAGCTGATGAATCCTGGATGAGACAGTGCATCTTCTAGGCTAGCAGTTAAGATATGTTTGGATAACTACCTAACCTTTTACCTTCACACTACACATGTGCCTTTAATTTCTATCTTCTGTAAAAAGAGAAACAAAAGCACAGCATCAACAGCCCCAGAGTATTTTATATCCCCTATTCTTAGTCTCATGGTTAGGATCCTCTACACACACACACACACACACACACACACACACACACACCAGTTTCCTTTTGTCTGTTCTGAGTAATATTTGAAGTTTCTGCTAACACTAGTTTAAAGTACTTTCTGCAGTATGACAGCTAGTATTTCATCTTGATCCTTTCTACTTATCCTTCCAAAATTGTATCTCTTCACACTTCTTACCAACCTTCTTAATGAGTTGTTTAAACACTATCAAATGCTGGTCCTGCTTCCCTGCCTCCTTTAACATGCCTAAGCCTTCCCTCAATTTCTTTAGCTCTTCTCAATTGTAAGGGCATAATAACCTGATTCATATATATATATAAATATATAAAATTTATTTTTTGCCCTGAGGGTCAAGAAAAGACTTCTTTACATATAACTGGACAAACTGTAAGCCCATTCATGTGAGTGTGTGGACAGCAGCAGCAGCTTACCAAAATGAAACCAGATCCACAAGCCAGTTTAAAGTGCCCAAAGCCTTAAAACATATAACATAGTTTGGAGGAAGAGAAATTAAGCAAATTCTTCAGGTTATAACCACCAAAGGTTTTACTGAGCTTCCAGATATCTGAAAGGTCCTGGAAAATCCTGCTTTGTTTCTTCTCTTGTCAGGCTTCAGCCCACTCAGTCAATACCACTGAAGGGCTTATAAGACAATAATACTCTCCACTCCACCTTTTGTCTGCACAGCAGTGAGATAAAAAGTGTGTTTGTGGGTTTTGCCAGTTAGCTCTCAAGATTCTGACTCATCAGAATTAATAAAAAGTTACTGAAGAGTTTTGTTTTGTCAAAATAAGGAAATATTTTACAGTTTGTTTGATGTTTGGTGACTTGTGGAAGGGAAGGACATCACTTCAAAAGCAGAGCTGTCAGCAGCATCACTCCTGCCCTAAAAGGTGGAGTGGTTTACCATTGATTTTGGAGTTCTTTTGAGGTTCCCATGGTCCAGAAAGCCTTGAGTCTCATTTCAGTGCACTAAGTGTCATTTCTGTTCAGCTTTAATCACAGTTCTGGGAAGCTCCAAACCCCATCAGAGAGAGATTGTGCTTCTGTTCAAAGACATCTTTACTAATAACAAGATTTTTGTTTGTCTGCTGATAGTGGAGTGAAACCAGCCCCAACACTACAAAGCAGTAGTTGTTTTTCCTCTGGATTTACAGCAGTTATCATCACTCTCTTGAAGATGGTGTTAGGAAGACTGTTTTTAAAGATGATATTAGTAGTGGTAATAACAATACAAAACCAAACCAGTGAGGTTTGAATGCATTGAGAGAAAAAGGACAGTAGCTGTCACTGCTGTAAGAATAATTTATATATTGTCTGATTTATCCTGCTGGGGTTATAAATGTTGACAAGTTAGCATCAGGGCAAAGGTAAGTTGTGCTGTCAAGTTTCTATTTTCTGCTTCTTGCTCTTCCACAAAGTGCTACAGAGATTGATTGATTTGATTTTAAAGAGTTCAGTTACATGGTGGTGACACAGTCTTCAGTATAAATTAAAAGAGTAAAATTGTTTTGCTTAACTTGTTTTTATGTTGACAGGATCTTTGCACCCTAGGCAATCACTCTGTTTTTCTTACAGCTTTGCACTTTAGCTACCCAAATGTGGAATGTCACTCAACCTTGTCAGATGTTTTTCTTGATGCTCCCCATTAGTCCCTATCACATTTTTCAGCAATCTAACACATGTGGATAGCTCTTTATCAGTCAGCTGCACTGGTTCTTTGCCATTTAACATTTCTTTCCCTATGCTATATTAAGGGAATTTCATAATGGACAGCAACTTTATAGAATCATAGAATGGTTTAGATTGGAAGGGACCTCAAAGATCATCCAGTTCCAACCCCCTGCCATAGGCAGAGACACCTCCCACTAGTACAGGTCATTCAAGGCCTCATCCAACCTGGCCTTGAACACCTCCAGGGAGGCAGCAGCCACAACACTGCAAAGAATTTCTTCCTAACATCCAGATTAACTCTGCCCTCTGCCAGTTTAAACACATTGCCTCTTGTCCTGTCATTACAAGACCTTGCCTGCCTTCCTGTAGCCCCCTTCAGATACTGGAAGGCCACTCCAAGGTGTCCTGGAAGCCTTCTCATCTCCAGGCTGCAAAGCCCCAACTCTCTCAGCCTGTCCTCAGAGCAGAGCTGCTGCAGCCCTCTGAGCATCTCTGTGGCTTCCTCTGGACCTGCTCCAACAGTTCCATGTCCTTCCTGTGTTGGGGGCTTCAGAACTGCACACAGGACTCCAGGTGGGGTCTGAGGAGAGCAGAGTAAAGGGGCAGAATCCCCTCCCTTGCCCTGCTGCCCACACTGCTCTTGCTGCAGCCCAGCACAGGGTTGCTGTCTGGGCTGCACTCACACTGCAGGCTCATGTTGAGATTTTCATCACCCCAGGTCCTTTTCCTCAGGGCTGCTCTCAGCCATTTGCCACCCAGCCTGTATTTGTGCTTGGGATTCTGCCTACCCAGCTGCAGGACCTTACACTTGGCCTTGTTGAATGTCATGAGGTTGGCCTGGGCAACCCTCTTCAGCCTGTCCAGGTTGCTCTGGATGGATCCCTGCACTCATCTCCCTTTACTCTGTAGGAGATGAGCTAAGACTTAGAGAGAGAATTTACCACCAGTATGATCATTCAATTAATTTACTGTAGACATGCAAAATGAAACTTACATGTTTGAACTGTCACCCACCACCTAAGGCTCCAAACTTTTTGAGGGAATTAGGAAAAGGCGAACCCTTTAGGGGTCTCACTGAGCTTGAGCTATTTCTGAAAATGAGATTTAAATATTTTTTGGGAAAAAAAAATATTTAGATAATCATCCAGAATTCTGAGCTTCTTTTACACACTGACCTGTCCCACTGAGCCTTTCCAACTTCACTTCTTGCATGTTCATTTTTCAGTCTGTGTCTTCCATTGTCATTTAGTGTGGCATTCAAACTCATGTGTACATCAAATGCTTTTTATATGCAGAGAACTGAGATGAAAAGGAATGCACAAATAAAAAGATATAACCCAGCACTGAAGACAAGAGAAACCAAAAGGTTTCAGGCAAATTTAGGTAATACAGGAAAGCTCAGGCATGATGTGGTGACCTAGATTAGATTTTTGAAAATAAGTCAGGGCAAAGTTGTGTGGAAGCAAAAATCATAGGGTTGCTTAGAGAGGGAAATTTTGAGCAATTAATGCTGGGGTTTTTTTTTTGCCTTCAGTTTAATGGTTCCTCATGTGTAAAAGCTTGAAAATGATTTGTGAAGTCATCACAACTAAAAAAGGATAAAAAATTGTTGCTTACATACAGGCCCACATCCATGGAATTGTCTACCTGTGTTTAGATCTCAGTGATGTGAGCTTCAGCAAGTGCTTAAGAGTTAAAGTAGTGTAGACTGGTTAGTGGTAGAAATGCAGAGTTCATCATTGTCACTTCTCCCAAATGAGGCCTGAAGAGGCTGGGCTCTTTGAGAACTACACAGTTGGAAACAGATTTTCATCCTAGCAGCTCTACCCTTCGCAGCTGCGTTTTTGCTGAGTCTCTGAAGTCGGAGTTAATTGACAGACAATTTGGCCTGTGGACTTTAAATAACATACTGAAAATCTCTGTTTTGGGGAGAGGCGGGTTTAAAAAGTTAATTATTCCCCCAAAATGACATTTTTTTTCAAACTGAGTACTAGAGCTAGCAGAAATACTGCCATTGAATGTGACTTTATTTCTGTAGAATTTGGGGGGTTTGGGTTTGGTGTCTAAGACATTAAAAGTTAAACTTCTTCCCCTAGGGTAGGATAGAGTTGTTTGCCATAACAAAATACAAGCTGCTGGGGTTGTTTAGCCTGGAGAAGAGAGGGCTCAGAAGTGATCTCATTACTGTCTACAACTACCTGCAAGGAGGCTATAACCAGGTGGGGTTGGGCTCTTCTCCCAGGCAACCAGCTACAGAACAAGGGGACGCAGTCTCAAATTGTGCCAGGGCAGGTCTAGGCTGGATGTCAGGAGGAAGTTCTTGACAGAGAGTGATTGGCATTGGAATGGGCTGCCCAGGGAGGTGGTGGAGTCGCCATCCCTGGAGGTGTTGAAGAAAAGCCTGGGTGGGGCACTTAGTGCCATGGTCTAGTTGATTGGCTAGGGCTGGGTGATAGGTTGGACTGGATGAGTTTGGAGGTCTCTTCCAACCTGGTTGATTCTATGATTCTATGATCAGTTTATCTTCGTTATGTTGGATACCTGATCTTCTCTAGTTCATTTTTCAAAAGCAGATTAGAAATCTTGATTAAGTGGGCATAGTTCCTGTATAAGAATAGCTAATTATGAGATTCTGGTTTTAATTCTAGACATTTTAGGCTCTTCAGCGTTTCTAATCTATAGTTTAATCTTTGAGCATAAGCAGCTTTTTTATCTTTCAGGTCTGCAACTGTCTTGTCTCTACTTTAAGCCAGAAACTCCCTGAGCTGAAAGATAGGTTTCATTGAACTCCTCAGACACGTCAGTCTGGCCTTCTGGTTAACTAAGTGATTTATCTCTGACAGCTTTTATTATTTCCCATTTCTTTTGGTTTTCTGACTCTTAGAAAGATAATTCAATAATATAATGAACCAGATTAGAATCTCTTGTTCATGAACTTGCTTTTTGTGGTAAACTATTTCCATATTTCCCAGTTACAGCTGCTTCTAGCTTCAAGGCAAGATTCAATTTCTATGGCAAATACTACAGCTTTCTGGAATGTTTTTTGTGCCTTTTTTCTTTTCTTTTTCTTTTTTTTTTTCTTCTTTTTTTTTTTTTCCCCTTCCCAACTGTGTTTAAACTGGAAATCCACATCAGGTGTTAGATCTCTTATAGTTCATCTCAGCTTCTCTCTTTCTCCCTTCAATTCTTTGAGCAGAAGGACATAAATTCTGCAACATGTGTAGATATAGTCTTACTCTGGGTTGCTAAAACCCTACTTTCTTTGATTATTTTTTTTTGGCCATTTATTTGCTCTATAGTAGTGTTTCATTTGCTTTGAAATTAAGTGTGAATTTACAAACAGATGTTTCATGTGGTTATCTTAAATGAAGGGCAGTGGTTAAGCCTGCATGTGTCAAGATGCTTTAACAGAAGTTAAATATTAATTGCCTGGCCTCTAATTTAGTCTGGTGATGGCATAGCCCTAAATTTAAAAGATGCACCTATTGAAATATGTATGGACCTACTGAAATATGCTCAGTGTTGGAGCATTAAAATAGGAACAATTAATTAATTCAATAATTCACATCAGAAGTTTAGAGGTAGCAGTTATCTATCATATTTACCTATCTATCATATTTGTATTGTCCACATTCTGAATGACAAGGCATAAATGTTAACTCTTGCAGAAATGGTACACGATGATTTTTCTATTTTTCTTCTTCTTTTTTTTTTTTTTTTTTCCTGTACATTAGAAAAAGTCTGTATTCACTTTTGGCTGCAGACTAAATGACTGCATTAAATTACAGCTTTTAAAAGTGGGGATTTGTTGTAAAGTGTCTAGCGGGTTGACTTGTGTTCACAGAGAGGAGAAAATACCCAATAGCATTATTGATGGTTTCCAAAGAAGTCAACTGTGTCCTAGGCTGTATCAGAAGAATCGTGGCCAGCAGGTTGAGAAGGTGATTTTCACCCTCTGCTCCACTCTGGTGAGACCCTACTTGGAGTACTGAGTCCAGTTCTGGAGCCCCTCTTACAAGAAAGTTCTAGACATGCTGGAACACGTCCAGACAAAGTCCACAAGGATGATCAGAGGGCTGCAGCACCTCTCCTGTGAAGACAGTCTGGGAGAGTTGGGGTGGTTCAGTCTGGAAAAGAGAAGGCTCCAAGGAGACCTTATTGTGGCCTTTCAGTATCTGCAGGGGGCTACAGAAAAGCTGGGGAGAGACTTTTTAGGCTGTCAGGTAGTGATAGAACTAGGGGAAATGGAGCAAAACTAGAAATGGGGAGACTCAGACTGGATGGTAAGAAGGTCTTCACCATGAGGGCAGTGAGAAGCTGGAACAGGTTGCTCAGGAAGGTGGTGGAAGCCTCATCCCTGAAGTTCTTTAAGGCCAGGCTGGATGGGGCTCTGAGCTACCCGATCTAGTGTGAGGTGTCCTTGTATACGGAGGGGGGTCAGAACTAGATAATCCTTGTGGTCCCTCCCAGCCCTGACAATACTACGATTCTATGATAACCTTACTGTTTTCAAATTCAGTAAGCTGCATTTCCTTTGTGCATCCATTTGGGAAAATCAGTGGAAAGCCCAACACTTGTATGCAGCAGTTTCAGTTTCAGTATGTATTAAAAAGCAATTCTAAATTGAAAATATGCTCTCAGTGTGTTTACCAACAGAAATCATGTAAACAGCTTAAGGACATGAGCTTTACATTTTCTGTTTGGACAGTCTCCAATTTTTATAGTTTTGAACCAATTTAGATAGTACAAGGCCTGACCTGTGACCACCCATTTCCCAGTGAGCCTGCCTTTCCCAAGTCAGCCCCATGTTTGGGAGAAAAATACATGTTTTGTTTGTCTTGTTTGCATTCATTTGCATCATATTTGCAATTTGTAATTAATTTTGCAGCCTCTTTTTTTTTTTTTTTCCTGAAGTACTTCTGAGTTTATTATTATTATTATTATTTAATATAGCCTGTGGAACGCTGAACACTGATTAAGTGTTGTATGCTTTCTGTTATCTCTGAAGCATAACCAATGAAGCATTGTGAGTTTGGCACTGTGTAATGTAGCATTTTGCTTGCTGTGCAGCACTAACAAACAACACATCAGTAGTCATGCCTGTCTCTCATTTAAATGCAACCTTAGAGTCACACTGCATGTTACAAATATCTGGGAGCTGTGTGATTAGTTAACATCTTGTGTATAACCCTTAAAATTATAGCAAGTTCTCAGGAGATAATTAGCTTTCTGGATACCTCTAGTGAAATGAACTGTGGCTTACCAATGGTAGGTACTGTGTATTCCATGACTCCAAGGAATGGTAGCATGAAAATAGATGTAAAAAATATCCTAAGTGTCTTCTACATTGTTAAAAAAACCCAAACAAACTAACAAAAACCAAACAAAGAGAGAGAGAGAGGGAAGTCCTTATTTATTTATTCCATGTTGTCAGGATTGTCTTTGCTTCCTATCTTCTAATTTCATGTTCTTTCCCTTTTGTTGGCACCTCTTCTGGTGTAAATAAAGGCTGTTCTGCAGGCACCAGCCTCCCTTGCTTAAATCTGCCCACCTCTGCCCCAGAGTTCATGTCTCATGCGCCATGTGTGAGTAAATAGTCAAACCACACCACAACTGAAGAATCAGGAGGATGTGCTATAGCATTTTTTTCCTTATCAGATACTTGAGACTTCTGTTCTTTGCACATATTTAGGGAAAGCAATGTTTTCCAAACATTTTCCAAATGATTTTTAATTTCTTTTTTTTTTTTTTTGGTCTCATGAAATAATTTCCCAGCCATATCCATGTGCAGCATTTCAAAGCTTTTGATCCTCCTTTGAAAGGGCTATTCTAAGCCTTCAGTGTTCACAATATTCTCTTCTAGCACTGGAAGTATCTGTATAATAACCTCAAAATTGAAATGTTTTGGAAGATTCTAAATATAAGTTATAGCTGCAGCTGCCAGGAAACAGCATTTTGACAAAATTGAACTTTTTAAAGGAAAGTATCAATTTTGATTAAATTTGCTTGAAAGGTGTTTTCTAATTTGAAACAAAATATTTCAATAGGCTCACAGCATTCTCTACATTTATTGGAGTCTGATGTTGCTGCTTGTTTCAGAATTTTTCTTCATTTTGTGGTTCACTGGTAGCTCTGATATAATCCATATCCAAGAACCAAAGTCTTGTTGAAACATTTCATAGAACCATAGAATGGTAAGGTTGGAAGGGACCTCAAAGCTCATCTAGTTCCAATCCCCTGCCATCGGCAGGGACACCCCCCCCTAGTACAGGTCACTCAAGGCCTCATCCAACCTGGCCTTGAACATCTCCAGGCAGGGAGCAGCCACAACCTCCCTGGGTAGCCTGTGCCAGTGTCTCACCACCCTCACTGCAAAGAATTTCCTCCTAACATCCAGTCTAAATCTCCCCTCTGCCAGTTTAAACCCCTTGCCTCTCGTCCTGTCATTACAAGACCTTGTAAATAGTCCTTCCCCAGTCTTCCTGTAGGCACCCTTCAAATACTGGAAGAAAACATAGGAAGTGGGTGTTATAAATTGCCAGAAGACTTTTTTTTAAGTGCCCCAAATCCTCCTAACATCCAGACCACATTTCCATGTGTTTTTTTTCCCCTGAGTACAGGGAAAGTCAGACACCTCGGATGGTTAAATAAAATGCAAGATGTGTGAGGCTACCTGCAGCTGCACAATCAAGAGAATGGGCAGGACAAGTCTCCAAGCTTTACAAAGCTACATCTTCTGTATTCTTCCAGGCCTCAAAATTCTTTTACAAATAAGGTAAGGACTGCTCTGATGTACCTGATGTGCTCACTTATGCCTGCTAAATTGAAGCAAGAGGGTAAAGAGCATCATTGCTCTTTGTGGCCTCAAGCTGAGGCTGGGTAGGTTTAGATTGGACATTAGGAAAAAGTTTTTCATGGAGAGAGTGGTCAGAGACTGGAATGAGCTGCCCAGGGAGGTGGTGGAGTCACCCAGCCTGGATGGGTTTAAGGATCATTTGGATGTGGTGCTTAGGGATATGGTTTAATGTGAATCTTGCAGAGTAGGGTTGTAGGTTGGATTTGGTGGATCCTGCGAGGTTTTTCCAACCTGGATGTTTCTGTGATTCTGTGATTGCTCTCTGTGCACCTAATTCTCAAGTGAATAATTGTTGACTGAATTGCAAAGAGGAAACCTGCCTGACCACCTCACCCAGGTCCTAGATTGGTACTCTAAGCTCTGTTTTCCTCAGAAATTTTCAAATGCTCCTCATAAAGCTCAGAGGTTCTGCAGAAGATTTGCTGATCATGAAGGAATGGGAAGAGGAGCTTTTACTAAGTAATGGTGTATAAAAAGGGGAAGATCTGGTGTCAAGCCTTTTCCCTCAAGACTGTTTCTGTCTTTCGTAGGCAACTGAGATAATTCTGCTAAAGAAAACTGAAATCACAAAGTGTGTTCCTACCACTTTGACTCCCTTCCTGCATTTCTGTAGCCTGGTGGTTATGAAAAAAGCTGTTTACTCCTACTTGGAATTAGATTGAACCAGCCAGTATGTATTAGCCTTGTGGAATCATTCCCTATAGCACTTAGGAACATTTAATTTAAAGAATTAAAAATAAATGAATGAACAAATAAATAAATAAACCACAAGCAGTAATATAGGTGAAGACAGAATAGTTTGATGGTCTTCAGGACTGAATATAAGCTTCCAGATTAATACTTTTGCACTGAGGCTGATAAAATCTACATAAATCCTATCTTTAATGTTTAAATACCTACTGAGCCAAGAGGGCACAGCCTCAAGCTGTACTAGGGGAAGTTTAGGCTGGATGTTAGGAAAAAATTCTTCACAGAAAGAGTGATTGGTCATTGGAGTGGGCTGCCAGGGAGCTGGTGGAGTCACCATAGAATCATAGAATGGTAAGGTTGGAAGGGACCTCAAGGATCATCTAGTTCCAACTCCCTACCATAGGCAGGGACACCTCCCACTAGTACAGGTCACTCAAGGCCTCATCCAACCTGGCCTTGAAGACCTCTAGGGAGGGAGCAGCCACAACCTCTCTGGGCAACCTGTGCCAGTGTCTCACCACCCTCACTGGAAAGGACTTCCTCCTAACATCCAGTCTAAATCTTCCCTCTGCCAGTTTAAACCCATCGCCCCTCGTCCTGTCATTGCAAGACCTTGTCAATAGCCCATCCCTGGAAGTGTTTAAAAACAGACTGGATGTGGCACTTAGTGCCATGGTTTGGTTGATTAGATGGTGTTGGGTAATAGATTGGACTTGATGATCTCAAAGGTCTTTTCCAAAACTATCTAGTTTTCTCATTCTTAAAATCCTTGGGTTAGCCACCTCTACTTTTTAGAAATTCCAGGAGTTACCTCTTCTACTTTACCTCCTTGTTTGGAGAGCTGGAGTTTGTCAACTGATAATGGAAGATATGTAAAATCATTTAGCTCATGTTCTTCAGAGGCCAGTAAGCAAGTGCTAAGTGTCAACAGAATGCTCTACTCTGCAAGCTAGAGCTGACTTGCTAAGCTGAAGGACACAGTCCCTAGTCCCTTACTCTGTCCTTCATATTTTATACTTTTGTCAGTAAAAAATACTGTCCAGCCAGAGTGTGAAATTTCCTTCTGTATGAAGGACCAACAAAAGGCCAATGCCTCACCAGCCTTCCAGAAGGGAATGACACCTCAACAGACCAAGCAGTGTTAATGATGAAAAAGTGAGACTTCAGAGCCAATGTGTCAAATATGTGGGGCCAAATTCCTGACTGACAGTCTTGCCTGGCTGAGGAGGGCACATGGGGCAGAAAGCTGCCTTTGACTAAGGCAGCCAAAGATTAATTGACCTGGGAGAAATAGCAGGGCTGATGAAGAGGTTAGCCTCATCCTAAAGAACCTTACACCAAGTTACTGAGATATCGTGATTTTAGTTTTCTTTTATTTTTTATTTAAATAACATTTCAAGTGTGCTTCTCTGTGCAGCACACTTTAAAATTCTCTTTAGTAGAAATTAATGCCTTTTGGTGCCTTGATCTTAAAATAGGTGCCAATGTTTCACTATACAAAACAAGCACACACAGACCTGCTTGGTATTCCCNTTAGATGGTGTTGGGTAATAGATTGGACTTGATGATCTCAAAGGTCTTTTCCAAAACTATCTAGTTTTCTCATTCTTAAAATCCTTGGGTTAGCCACCTCTACTTTTTAGAAATTCCAGGAGTTACCTCTTCTACTTTACCTCCTTGTTTGGAGAGCTGGAGTTTGTCAACTGATAATGGAAGATATGTAAAATCATTTAGCTCATGTTCTTCAGAGGCCAGTAAGCAAGTGCTAAGTGTCAACAGAATGCTCTACTCTGCAAGCTAGAGCTGACTTGCTAAGCTGAAGGACACAGTCCCTAGTCCCTTACTCTGTCCTTCATATTTTATACTTTTGTCAGTAAAAAATACTGTCCAGCCAGAGTGTGAAATTTCCTTCTGTATGAAGGACCAACAAAAGGCCAATGCCTCACCAGCCTTCCAGAAGGGAATGACACCTCAACAGACCAAGCAGTGTTAATGATGAAAAAGTGAGACTTCAGAGCCAATGTGTCAAATATGTGGGGCCAAATTCCTGACTGACAGTCTTGCCTGGCTGAGGAGGGCACATGGGGCAGAAAGCTGCCTTTGACTAAGGCAGCCAAAGATTAATTGACCTGGGAGAAATAGCAGGGCTGATGAAGAGGTTAGCCTCATCCTAAAGAACCTTACACCAAGTTACTGAGATATCGTGATTTTAGTTTTCTTTTATTTTTTATTTAAATAACATTTCAAGTGTGCTTCTCTGTGCAGCACACTTTAAAATTCTCTTTAGTAGAAATTAATGCCTTTTGGTGCCTTGATCTTAAAATAGGTGCCAATGTTTCACTATACAAAACAAGCACACACAGACCTGCTTGGTATTCCCATGGAGTGTTGCACAATACATGGCTATTCAGAAATGGCATTTTCAAGCAGTTGCCTAATTTGTAAGTAATAGGATCACAAAACAGTATAATTTTTCAGTTCTTCTTTTCATTCCTTCAGGTCAAATGTTTGACCCTTTTCAATGAAAGAGCAGCAGAAAAATTCCTCCACTGGGTGTACAGCACTTGTATAGGACAAGCAAAACAGGACAAGTAAAGCTTATTCATATAATTCCTTCCATCCTAATTCTTAAAGTGCAAGAGAAGAAGAGTAATCTCTAAAAATAGCTTGATGCAGATGTTCTACCTTATTACTCAAGAGCATCCTCCTGATCCCTCAGCTGGTAACAGTTTATAGTTTGGTTTCCTTGTTGCTTGAACTGGAGTTTTGGTTAGAAAACAAAATTAGCTGGTGCTTCAGTTTCACAAGTCTGCCTGTGTGAGATGCCATTTAACTAGACCTTCTCAGGGATTTAAAAATAGTTGGCCCTTCTTCATCTTAACTTTATTTAAATTCTGTACTAGGTGTTAAGCAGAATTTGCCTAAGAGTGAGTCAAGTCTCTAACTTACATGAAGCAATCAAAAAGGAAATTAGTAAATTCTCAGATTCTCAACACCATCATGTTTTAGCTTGGAGTTTCTTTGGAATAGTTATGACTGCCATGTGGTGTCCTGTCCTGCAGCAAAAATAGTAGTGTCCCATGTAGTCTAACCTGGTCACCAACTACCCTTCCTGAGTAGCACTTCTGCTGTTGCAATGGGGGATGCTGATTTGGCCACTTGTGGAGGAGATGATTCACTGCAAAATGTCATTTGTGGCTAATGATCACCTGCAGTGTTACAGGGTTTTCATAAAGGTAAAGCAAAGAGGAGGGAGCTACTGATGAAGTAAAATTCCCATTTTTTTTCTTCTCGAGACTCTAGTTCTATTGTTTGCTTTATTTTCTTAAATTATCTGACAGTTCCCAAAAAATGACATTTAGTTCAACATGCAGAAAGAGTTTTTTAATGGTGTGCCTTGAGTTTTTTCAACTGATCTTCCCCTTGCAGAACTCAGCTGTTTGAGCATTGAGCCCTAAGTTGTCTTTTCACAATGATCTTGTTTTTTGTAATGATCTAAGTGATTTATTATTCAGTTTTTCCACTGCTGCTTTATTTCTGTTGATCTTTGTTTTTCTGCTTAATTTCTATAAATTACTGTACAGTTTCCCATAAGGTATAATTAAGCAGAATTGCTAAAGTTTTAATTATTGTGTATTATAGATGTTGAAAGCAGCATTAGCACTTAGCTTTTAAAAATGTGATAGTATATTTATAAGAGAGCATTTATAAACACATTTACATATAGTTAAGATGAAAAAGGTATTTGAATTGTAGTCATTAGCATTTCTTCAAACATATGGCATACCAGCAGAGGCCATGGGCCATGCCTTCATTAACTGAACACTGTTTCATCAGTATCTCAGCTTCCTGCTGTGCCACCCTGTGGCGTACCCTTCTGTCCCTGAGGTTTCAGTGACAAGGGACAATATGTCCCCAAGGTGAAAATCTGGGAAATAACTCAGATTAGCCCTTAGAGGAGTTCTTATGATTATTTAAACATACTTAGGAAAGACATACACTGTACCACAAAAGAAAAACATTTAAAATCCTATCAGCCTGCCATGTTGCAGGATGTGGTGGTCTATTCAGTGCACCATCAACACAACCACACTGGAACAGCACAGCTTTATGCTGCCTGCCTTGCTTCAAATTTGTTCATGTAATGGGCAAGGTACTGATAAACCTATCAGTATCATGGGTCAATTAGCATTCATTGGCCATAATGTTTAGGTGATGGATCAAGATTTAACTTCTCTTAGCCATGGCACGTGCAGCCATTGAATTATATTTCCCTAACACAAAATGGAAAAGCAGTTGCAATATTCATATAAATGCCATGGCCATGTTTTATTTGTGCATTTCTCAAGTGTTTAGAGGTAGGTTAATATGAGAGGCAAAGATATTTGTCTGAAGTCATCTTCCAGTATCTGAATGGAGACTACAGGAGGGCCAGGGAAAGACTATTTACAAGGTCCTGTAACGACAAGATGAGGAGTAATGGGTTTAAACTGGCAGAGGGGAGAGTGAAATTGGATGTTAGGAGGAAGTTCTTTGCAGTGAGGGTGGTGAGACACTGGCACAGGTTGCCCAGGGAGGTTGTGGCTGCTCCCTCCCTGGAGGTGTTCAAGGCCAGGTTGGATGAGGCCTTGAGTGACCTGTACTAGTGGGAGGTGTCCCTGCCTATGGCAGGGGTTTGGAACTGGATGAGCCTTGAGGTCCTTTCCTACCTTACCATTCTATGATTCTGATAAAACATTCCAACAGGTGCACCTGAAAGGGTCTCACTCAGAAGAGCATTCAGTCAAGATACCTTGCTTCAAGAATCACAAACACAGGCTGACAAATCAACTCAGCTTGGTCAGTGCAAGGACTTGTGCTGTTTGTATATAGACTGTTCCCCCTGGCTACCGATTTAATGCAGGTGTGGAAGGCAGAAAAATTCAGCATCAATTGTCAGAAATCTTTTCATTATCTTCCAGCCTCACTTTTTCTTCTCATTGTGACATAGAGTAGGAAAAAGCATTGAAATGGGAAGTAATTATTGAAAATATTTGCTTAGTTCGCTCTGGACATCAATCTGGTTTCTTGCATTTTTATCTGTTTTCTTCAAGAAGAGTTGGACCTTTATGTATGGTAGTGAATAGCCTCTTCAGAATCCCATCAGTAAAGGCTGTCCTTGAATTAGGAGGTGACACATATCAACTAGAGTCAACATATTTAAACTCTTATTATAAAATTAACTCTTGCAAGAATCCTTCTACTATTAAAATCTGCATTTAGTTACAACCTGTTGTGGTGTTCTACCAATAGAAAAAAGCTACTCTCTGATGTGCATTTAGGTAGAGAAATACAAAATCCATCCCTGTTTAGCCTTGTGGTGATGCAGGAAGTGTGGATTTACAAAGCAAGCTCTAATTTATATCATTGCAAGCATCTGATATATTATTACACACTTTCTCAGAGTTTTTGTCAGGCCTAGACATAATCATGGCAAAAGATTTAGAAACATTTCAAAAGGTAGTCAAAGTGTTTGAATTGGCAGCAGTCCATTTTTACCTCCAACATTTCTAAATGGGAGGAATGTGAAAATCTCTCACTATGGTATCCACCGTTAATCAATGGCGGAGAGGAAAGCTCTCATTAACTTTAACCCTCCGACCCTGACATTAGTCTACTCATCACAGCAATCATTAGCAAAATGAAAAACAATCAGCCAGGATATCTACGTTCTAATAATATTAATGCTTTCACTCTCTCACACACAAATGCCAAATGTGACAAAAATCACTGAACTTCACATCTATACATAACAGAATTTGATCTATAGAAAGAACCAGTTTCTGTTATTCTCGCTCGACAGCGAAACGAAAAGATGCAGTGCCAAGGGGACCCATACCATTTGCAATCTGTAGCATCTCCAATGTATTTTCAACTGTATTGTAAATATTTATGGAATTTTATAAAGACTCTCTGCTTCCTTCTGTTTGTGATGCATCAACAAGACACAGTAGGATATCATAGGCAGAGACTTACTTCTGGGAATTCCCTTTTGGACTCTTTTTTTGGTTGAAAACCGCTTCATGACATACAGCACCGCAAATCCCCAGAAATGTACCATGCTATTACTGCCAGCTGAGTTCTTCCAAGTAAAGATGACATCAGCCATCTGTCATGTTGCACTAATCCTAGGAAAGAAAGCCAACTGAAGAGGAAATAAATACCTTTCAGAGCTATTAGCCAAATATTTGTATGAAAAAAATGAAATGATTAAAATCTCACTAGCGAGGCTAATTATTGTAAGTGAACAATCCTTTCTGAGTAAACTACATCGCTAAAATGTATTTGTTATTTTACCTACCTAGAGTAAATTATGTCATGAACATATGCTTGAAATACTAGTCTCTGGCTACATATTGCTAGAGAAGGAAAAATGCCTCCAAGTAGTGATTTTCCTCCGGACTTGCTAGATGGACTGTGCCAGGTACCACATAGCTGCCTGAATGTTCTGTACTGCTCTGCTGAGGTAAATGGAAGTTTCCCAGCATCTAGCAGAGAAGAAATTCTCCACCACAAGCAGTGCTGCCAATCAATAAATTAGCAGTAACATCGTAACAAAATGTTTTAAAAGCCTAAACTGCATCAGGTAGCTGCTTTGCACAGAGTAAGGGACGTGTCAATGAGGGAACCCTTCTGAATAAGCTATGCAACTAATTTACTTGGAGACTAACTCTGTGGCTGCATGCCTCATTTCTTTGTTGTGCAGCTACTCAACAGCACATATTCAAAGTTTAAACTGTTGTGATGCTCTTGAGATCTCATCCCAGTATAACTATGGCTGGAACAATAAACCTCAAGAAATAAAAAATATGACCAGCCAGCTGGCTCTGATAGGAGTGCAGCATGGTGGTAACAGAAAGTGATCCTAGAGCACATCTCTGGTTAGTTTGGTGCTACAGACATCTATACTTTTAGCCCTGTAAAAGTTCTTTTTGCTCTTTTAGAGATGCAGAAGCAACAGCACAGTACTATGCATTCATGCACAGAAATTAAAAAAAAAAAAATTAGATATAATATCTCAGATCTCCTCACATTCTCTCATTTGGCTTTTTTCCATAGAATCATAGAATGGTTCAGATTGGAAGGGACCTTCAAAAGTCATCTAGTCCAACCCTTCTGCAGTGAGCAGGGACATCCTCCACTAGATCATGTTGTTTTTTAGTGGGTTTAGCCATCTAATACTGTGAGGCTTTCCTTTGGAACCAAAGTGCATTTGGGGATGTGAATTTGTACAAAATAGACAATGAAAACAGTGGAATTTTCAGAACTAAAGATGTTTATTTCTTTGCTGTGTTTGTAAGTTTTAACAATATGTGAGGTGGGATTAAGTCTCTTGTTAGATAATCTGTCAATGCAGAACTAAGAATCAATTAGCAAAGGATTTTCTTACAGCATCTTCTTGCTGGGTGTTCTAATACACCTCTTTGTGGACTGTGAAAACTGCCTGCAGAGACATGAATGCTTTGTCACCTCCTTTGATTTTTGGCTCTGGAGGTTGTTTTGGTGTACTTTCTTCAACCAAATGTTTAAATGTTGCTGTCTGTATATGATGTTTGGCATTTATAGCACACCATCAAGTTTTATAATGCCTAGTAGCAATATTGCCATTTCAGAACGTATACTTGCTGTGACAGCTTACATTATCTTATCCATTCTGAAATCTGATATTTTACATTCAAACAAGCATCATAGTTTTTGACAGACACTTGAAAATACACATAGCAAACTGTTTATGCTAAGCCAGACAGATTTAGACATTTCAGACTGTGCAGTGCCATCAACGTCAGCTCAGCACTGAATCTGGTTGGGGCTGTTCTCATGAACAATCTTTCTTTGGCTACTGTTTAGTTGTCAGAATCAATACTTTTAACTGAATGTAGTAATGCCACTAGGAGATTTGGAGAAGGCTGTTCAGTGCCATAATAACATGCTCCTGCTGCATGTTCAACTTGGTATGAGAGGAAAGAAATGATGGCCTTGTGTAACCGGCTAGAAGACAGCCCCTCAGATTGTTCAGATAAACTACTCACCTAACTTGGATACTGTGATCTTTATTTTCTGGCTTTCAGTTGGCCTTACATTTTCAGTGGAAAAAAGCAGATGTGTAGTTTGTGCAGAGAACAACTATTCTAAGATGCCCACTGGTATATAGATGTGACTGTTTTCAAAGTGGAAGAAAAAAAAACACCCATATTTCTGATTTATTTTTACAGCTCCCTAGAAAGTAAGTAAAATTAAGAATAAGGGGGCAAGAAGCATGCACAAGTGAATTTGTTTAGAAAGAGAGTTGAGAAAAAGAATTGATGGGTAGCTACAGGAAGAAGGAAAAGAAGAGAAGGTTAAATCAACTGAGAGAAAGGAGAAGGGAAGACATACCATCATCTTAGTGTGATTTTGGCTATTTACTCATTAGGAGGCACTCATATATTAAAGAGGCTCACTAGACAGATAAATAGCAATGTGCAAATATACACTGCTGCATAAATTTAAAAGGAGGGGGGAAAAAAAGGCATTACTGAAACCTGAATTTCTTTATTGAATAATTTACTTTGTCATCATAAATGTGATGCTATATTGCCTTGCAGTGTAACTACTGGAGAAATGTGTTGGTAAAGCCCAGTCCCAAGAGGAATAGCTGAAGAATGATCAAAAGCTTGGATTAAATTTATTATTTTTTTTTTTGCCTAGGTTGTTTTTGTCATTTTATTTTGGTTCCTGGGATTTCTTATTAATTTTACAAAGACTGTCACAGGCTGTTTTTTAAACTTTCTTCCTGCTTATTTAATTTAATGGATGACTAAAACTTTTTCCACCAAAATTGTGATAGTAGGAAAAGTTTGTAAGACCATAAGCAGCAGACAGTGAAAAATATCCATTCCTCTAATGGGTCTCTGATACTTTCTGGGATTTGTGGGTCTTCTAATGCAGAAGCCATTTGACACTCTTACCCTGGATTGAGAATGTTTCATGCAGGTTGCTTTTGACTGTCAGGGCTGTTTGTTGGTGTCAAACTCCTGTGCACTTATTAATTGAGGCACAGGAAGGTCATTGGAGAAAAGGCATCTGGGGAAAAACTGGAGTCCTTCTTTGAGTTTGGTGAACTTCTAGAACTTGACCTTGCATGTGGCCAGATCTGTCACCCCAGTTCAAGAAGGAGAGGGAATTGCTTGAGAGAGTCCAGCTCAGAGCCATGAAAATGATGAAGGGCATGGAACATCTTCCTTACAAGGAGAGAATGGGGGAGCTGGGGCTCTTTAGCTTGGAGAAGAGGAGACTGAGAGGTCACCTCAGCAATGGTTATCAATATGTAAAGGGTGAGAGTCAAGAGGACGAAGTCAGGCTCTGCTGGGTGATGCCCAATGACAGGACAAGGGACAATGGGTAGAAGTTAAGGCATAGGAAGTTCCATGGAAATATGAGAAAGAGTTTTGTCACTGTGAGGGTGACAGAGCACTGGAACAGGCTGCCCAGGGAGGTTGTGCAATCTTCCTCTCTGGAGATATTCAAGACCTGCCTGACTGTGTTCCTGTGTGATCTGCTCTAGCTAATCCTGCTCTGCCAGGGGGGTTGGGCTGGATGAGCTTTGGAGATCCCTTCCAGCCCTTGAGATCCTGTGATTCTGTGATTCCTGCTTGCTGTCTCATCAATCAGTTCACAAAAAAATTAGACATTTTGTCTACTAATTTTCCTGAGTGGTAAGACCTTAATAGGGACTGTACTCTACTTCAGCCAGTTTAAGGGAAACTGACTAAGGCCAGCCTGAGTTCCCAGACTCCAGAGAAGTCTAAGACTGTCCTTGGTAACTAATCTGTACTTCTGCAAAATGGGATGACCTTTACTGACATGCCAATGGCACATGCAACATGATACAAAGATTTGATCTCCAAATGTAAAGATAAAAAAGCTATAGCTGCGGTCCAGAGTTTCCCCACAATTAGCCTGGTATAAACTGGTGATAACTGAGGTCAGACTGAAGCACATATTATGAATCAGTTCTGGAGTTTGTTTGTTTGGTTTTTTTTCCTCTCAAATTGGCAGAAATGGAGACGACTGGCTCACAGAAGAACTGGGATTTAAGCCTAAACATATTTCCTTGTTCTACTCTGCATGCCATTCCCTTTGCTAACATGGATAATTGACTGACTCCACACAATCTTTTTTTGTATGCCAATCCAAATATGTTATTTTATAGCCAAATGCTAGCACATAGATGTAAAAGAACAAAACCATTATCTCTAAGTTCCAGAAAGGACAACACTTTTTACTTGGGTAGAAGTAGCAGTCCTGTAAAATTCCCCACAGCCCAAGTGCAAAGCATCCCACACCAGGCTGACTGAGCAGGTCACCTGTGAGAAACTGTTACTTCACATTTTTTTTGCATCAGTGCAAGATCACATCATGATTATTTTTCCCTTTGTGTTAATTGCTGCTTTTTTGAGTTGGACTGATTTCCAGACATCTGATATTTCATTATGTATGAAAGCAGACTCTGATCAAACACCTCAAGTTTCTGAACTGTCCAGGCAGGGTTATCATATTTGAAATGCCAGAGGAGATTTGGTTTCATTTTCAGTCAACCAGAACACTTTCCTTGACTGCAGGCAAAGCACTGGGAGCCAAAACCTTTCCCCCAAACTTGTACTCATTACTTTCCCTCAGCTGAAATCATATTGGATACAATAATATTGCACAGTTAACTGTAAAATATATGTCTTAATTTTTTTTTTTCAGATGAAAGAAAAATTGAAGATTGCTTTTGATAAATGTAGCATATTTACATATTGTAAAATCAAATATACTTCTTTCTACAGGATCTTATTACAGCATATATTAAAAAGGGTATTTCTTGAGAGTAGGGGAAAAAACCCCAAACACTGCATTCATCTGCATGTTTTAATAAAGAGATAGAGATACTCCTATTTTCTTTCAACATCTCAGGGAGCTACCTTCATGAAGGTAATTTTCCTATAAGGATTTAAGAAAAAATAATCTTTTTACCTTTTACATACAAGAACAAGAAAATTGAAGTGGGTTTGTAACTGAGTATTGTAGGATCACACAAGAACCATTACAGATAGTATTTCAAAAATGCTTCCATTCTAACCTTCAGTTTTCACTCCTAAGTCTTTAACTTAGGAGTCTTAAAGACTTTCACTCTGAAGTCTTTAATAGGATGTTTTTAGATCCTTGTTGTTTACTTTCTGATTTTGCTTTTGCTATTATATATATATGTTTAATTTTACTGGTTTCTAGTTCAGAGAGAGAGGGAAATCACAGTCTTTAGAGGCAGAAAATAATTGTGCAACATTATTTTTCTAGGCATGGAAAACTGCTAGAGACAGAAATTGAATGCATTATGTTATTGCAAAGAGAAGCACCTTGGAGTGGTCTGATGAGAACTGATGTTGATTTAGCAGAGTTCTTAGCTATTAAGAGCTGCTTTCTCTATTTTTTTTTTTTCCACCAGAGTGTTCAGCTTTGTTATGTTTTCTTTGCAATGGAAATTTAATTGCTGCTCTTTCTGTTGGGATAACACTGGGTTAGCACTGAGCATTTTGGAAGGAACCTCACTGTGAGGGTAGGCCATAGAGATGTGTGCTACACGGGTGTCTGGGGTTATCAGCAGGCAGTGCCTTTTGCCTGTTAACGATGTGCCTTTCCTATGTGTTCACGCCAGGATTTGTTGATCCAGTGAAATAAATATTCAGAGAAGTGGATTTCTGCTTGAAGATCAAGGTGAAACCTTTCTGGGCTGACTTTACCTATGGTAAGATTGCTTGAGAGAGAGAGCAAACTGAATGTATTTACACTTGGCGTCTATTCCCAAAGAATGTTACAAGAAATAAGCAGGCCAGGGGCATTGCAATAGAGGTTGTAATTAAGATCAGCCCTCCCTTATAATTAGACTGTGCAACCATGTGGAAAAATCTACCACAGAGAGAAAACAGAGCTTAGTTATAGGACCAAAACCGTAAGTGTTTTAGCAAAAGATGTGAGGAAGAGCCTGGTGCTATTTTATATTGCTCTGGTTTAATAATGGTGTGCACTAACTAAACAGCTGGTGAGCTGCCTAATGGTTCTCCCTTTCATGCTGCTGGAACTATCAAACCCTGCTAAGAATCTGAGTGCATCTTCTTCAGTTAAACCTTACAACATCAGTCAGTGTACTTTCGAGATTTCTTGTCCACTCCCAACTAGTTTGGTTTCTAGAGACTGAAAGGTAAAAATTGTGTTCTTTTCTTTGCTTGCACACAAGCAGTTTTAAATAAAAACTGTCAGAACTCAGAACTGTTGTATAAAAATTTGGCAATCATTTTGCTTGGAACATTTACTGTATCAGGTTTGTGAAGTAAATCAGACCTTTGTGCTTATTTCTTGTGAGCTTCAACAGATCACAAGACGGCGATCCAAAGCAGAAACCTAGTGTCAAGGATTTCCACAATCAAAAATGTACATATTTCTTTCTATATACCTTTCTTCATAGTTTCATGCACCACTTAAAACTGTGTTGCAGTTTGAAGTATGAAGTACAATGGTGTAGCAAATGTGTTCTTTCTNGTGTTCAAGGCCAGGTTGGACGAGGCCTTGAGTGACCTGTACTAGTGGGAGGTGTCCCTGCCTATGGCAGGGGGTTGGAATTGGATGATCTTTGAGGTCCCTTCCAGCCTTACCATTCTATGATTCTATGAGTCTCTGTTCCATTTTTACTAGAGCTGAGCAGATGCTTTAAGTAAATCTATGTCTGACACAGACAGGTAACACTGATAAACAAGGCAATCCTACCTCTCTTTGACAGTAAAGGCTTGCCAGGATGTTAGTTGATAGACTTGAAGGTGAATTTAAAAATAAATAAAAACTCCTGTCCTATGTCATTTGTAAACTAGGACATTTGGCATTCATCTGCCCTTTGCAAAACGAGCCAGTCTCATCTTTTGGGAAGATGTCCACATTAAACAGAGACATACTCTATGGAAGCCACAATACACAAGTTGGTTGCAGCCAACTTGAGTTCAAGTCCAAATGTTAAATGTTCTTTGTCCAGCTAAAAAAGGGACATTTTAATACATTCTGGAACATTTTCCTGCAACGATCTCCACATGTACTTTTTCTAAATGTAAACATTAGCTGTTGCTATGCCCTGATTTTATGTTAACCTGAACTGTATTTACTATACCTAAGGATAATTCACATGGAGGAAAGAGCTCTAATATTTGTATTTTAGAATAAATATTATGAATATCTCTCTCAGGGGAAGACAATGTTTAGATAACCTGCCTTTCACACAGAAAATCTGGCTGCTGAACCTTCGAGCCAGCAGTTCTTCCCTGTCTTTCTAACTGAGAGACAGTACCACATATGAAAATTCAGTGCCTCCTGGCCATGCTTAAGAAACCTTATTCCTTTGTGAAAGAGGGAAAACGTATGGAAGCTGTAAATAAATTATGATTGCCAAAGATCAGAGGAATTTTTTTACACAAGACCAAAGCAACTTAAGCTCATTCTTTGATACAAGCCTTCAATAATTCAACGCAGCGGCAATTTTGGTGCTGCTAGAATTCCTAACAATTGAAATGATCTCCGGGTTGTTAGCAGATGATTAGGAATGAAGTTGTTGCCAGCTGACCTCTGTGGAAGTCATGCAATTCAATGTTTAATTTAAGCAATAGGTAGGAGTTGCTTTCTAAGAGGCCATGCATGGAAACATTGCTATAGTTATTTGTTGAGGACACACTGGTCAGTTCTTTAACGAGTACCTTTTGCTCGTATGTCAAAGGCAATTGCTCTGATCTGTTCTTACTCAGGCGATTCAGATGCATGTTTGAAAACATGGTGCCTAAATGCAGCAGTATGCTGTACATTAGAGAGAAAAAACAGCAGATCTTCTGCCTCCTGACCTCTGCTATGTTAGCAACTCAGAGTCCTATGTTGAACAAATATAGGCTATAAAACATGGGCACTGATTTCTCCCATGCAGGAAATGTCTATGTTTACAGGGAGCTGTAGAAGTCTCAGGCTTTGTGAGCTGGACTGTTGGGGAGGATCCTTCCTTCACTGTCATGCTTATGCCTCGCACATTTGTAGGATGACATGCTAGCCCCCAACCCCTAGTAGTGCCCATGCAAGGGCACAGAGCAGAGCCAGCTCCTTACACGTGAAGCAGGAGGAAGAACATGGTGTTTCACAAAACCAGGACCAAGTGCTTCCTAATGGGGTGCAAAGACCAAGGGCCATCCCTCATCCTGGCTTCTCTTTCCCCCTTGCAGTGATTTAAATCCACGACCCTTCTGCTGTAATGAGGCTTGCCTTGTCCATCAGACAAGGTAAGTCTTAACACCCTTCTTAGGCAATCATCCTGCCACATGGGTGTCTGTGTCTTCACAACAGAGAAAGGACACCTCACACATCAGAAGCCAGGGAAAGAAGGAGGGAATTCAGAAGGAAGGAAGGAGTTTGGAAGGAAGGAATTCAGAAGGAAGAAAGACATTTGGAAGGAAGGAATTCAGAAGGAACGAAGAAATTTGGAAAGAAGGACCTCAAAAGACAGAAATTCAGAAGGAAGGAGTTTTAAGGTAAGAATTCATAAAGAAAGTATTTGGAAGAAAGGAAGGAATTCAGAAAAAAGGAATTTGGAAGAAAGAAAGGAAAAGGAAGGAAGTATAAAGAGTAGTGGACTAGCAATACAGTAAACTCCCTGATGTTGCATTGGTTTATTTTCAGGCAGAGTCAGTTAGCATATTTCTGTCCTGGCATCTGCATTTGTCTTCTGAACAGGGTGGAAATTCAGCATAATGAGCACCTGATCATCCATTACTAACAAGCCAGAGATGCCCTGTTATTTAATTTGCTCTTTCATACACTGCATATTGCTTAACACTATAGCAGTCAGTCTAATGGAGAAAGCTTGTCTCCATCCTTTTCACTCTCCCTCCTAGCAAATGGATATAGAAAAAGGAATGTAGTCTATTATTCAAAGATGGTTTCTATGATGGTTCACAACAGGTTAATGAATGGTATCTAATACTCATATTACACCAATCATATTAATACAGAGAAGAGCACATGAGGGTCATAGTGCTAATTGCATAGGAGGTCCAGCCAGAAGGCATCTTTATCTTAGAATTCAAGGCTCACCGAGTTTGACTAATCACCTACAGTGTATTTGCAATTAAAATAACACTGTATTAACCCTGTCAATGTGAGGTATCAATATTTTATGTGTGGCTTGACAGCTCTAAGCTGAACATTTGTAAGCTTGGTACCACGCTTACATAGAAAGCACACAGCTCTTGATCTGCTATAGACTGCAGCTGAGGAAGTTACACAGGGAAAAATTCAAAGGAGATATTTTCCCTAGAAATTTCATTTTCTTCTATTATGTTTAAGAATGGTGCTCATATAATCAAAAAGGGGTGTTTTGTAACTTAAGGTGCTTAAGTCTCCAAGGGAGAGCCTTGAGGATGATTAAGGGTCTTGAGCATCTCCCCTGTGAAGAGAGACTCAGAGCCCTGAGGCTGTTTAGCCTTGAGAAAAGACTGAGAGAGGATCTGCTCAATGTCTACATATATATATATACATATAAATATCTGAGGGGTGGGTATCAAGTGGATGGGGCCAATATCTTTTCAGTGGTGCACAGTAACAAGATGAGGAACAATGGACACAAACTGGAACACAGAAGGTTTCACCTCAACATGAGGAGAAACTTCTTTACAGTGAGGGAGATGGAACACTGGAACAGGCTGTCCAGAGAAGTTGTGGAGTCTCCTTTGGAGACTTTCAAGACCTACCTGGATGCATTTCTGTGCAGACTACCCTAAGAGATCCTGCTTTTGGCAGAGGAGTTGGACTCGATGATCTCTGGAGGTCCCTTTCAACCTCTAACATTCTGGGCGTTTGTGATACATCATGACACAAAATCTCAGTTGCTTTAGAAAATGTTGAATAAAATCTTGCTGCAATCAGTGGAAAGACTCCTCTGATTCCTTCAGCTCCACCCTGAACTGAAGGAAACGAAGAGTGATCTTTCACTTTTAGTATGACCCTAACTAATTGTTGACAAAGAAGTTCAAAGCAGGCACAAGGTGTGTTGCAGTAGCAATAGCTCCCTGGGTGAGAGCTTCAGCTGCTTTAAACTGGTGTGGAAGCCATCGTGTGTGTTCTGCTAATCATGGGAGCCTCTGGTTTACACAGGCAAAACCTGTAAAGCAGTTTGACTTGCAGACTCAGCTCCATTTCCCAAATCTGGTTGTCGAAGTGGAAAATGGTCCATCCTCCTTAGCTCACACCCCCAAGCTCTCCTGTAGATTTGGTCTTCCTTTGCCCCACTGCTGTTACTCTTGCAATACCTCCTCTACAGCAAGTACAGCCACCAGTCTCCGAAAACCCCAATCCTCATCATTTACAACTTAAAATACCCCAAACCCCACACCCTAGTTCCTCTTCCCCAAACTTTGAGAAGTGTTGAGGGTACTCCAAATTCCCAGCTCACATGCCCAGAACTGTTGCATAACTTTCTAGATTTTCTTTACCAGAAGCATTTATCCAAGAGCCAAATGCTTTTCTGAATTCCACTAAGCACCTTACAAAACAAAATAAAACCTGCAAGACTCTTGAAAATGTCTGTTCACAGTGAACCAGCACTAGCTGCTTTGTTAGATCCCAGGAGCTTTATGATATGTTTTTGTGCAATGGATTTTTTTTTTTCTTTCTTATTATTCTTGTTAGTAGTCTGAACACTTTCAAATGTTTGTCAATTGATGGTCTCTACATAATGGGTACAATCCATATCTGGGTCAGACCTTCCAGTTCAGGTACAATAGCTTAGTTCCCTGGAGCTGTTTTTTTGGGTTTGTTTGGTTTTTTTTTTTCATGTAATAGATTTGAAAAGAACTGAAATGATGCCAAATAGACTTAAATGCTTTTTCTCAGCTTTTACAAACAGTTGTGCTTCTGTTTGGATCTTCTGCAGACAAAATTATATAAAGTTATTTCAAGTTTTAAAGAACATATTGAGAGAGGCATGTGAGACATGAAACTAGGATTAGATTTTTTTGTTGCTAGACCCCTTATATTCTTGTATCCTACATCTATCTTCTTCAGAAATGATTTGCTGAAGATTCCTGCATTTAGAAACTGGAGGAAAGTTTTTAAACCCCAGACAACACAATGTAAACTTTTCAGTGAAACAAACAAAGCCAACAAACAAAGCTGATATAGATCAGTAGCTACTGGACAATGCTGGAGAACAGGTGAAGGTCTTAATTAAAAACTGATGGAACTAATTGCTTCAATTCAAATAGATGTTTTGAAAACTACTTGGCTTTTTAGTGACTCAAAGCTAAACCCTTTTAAAATGAAAATTGAACTATGAATCTGCAATCACAGGAAATTTCATCTCGACATGAGAAAAAAAAGAAAAAAATTACTGTGAAAATGGTGGAGCATGGAGCACTAGAACAGATTGCCCAGAGAGGTTCTCTAGAGATTTTCAAAACCTGCCTGGACATATTCCTGTGTGACCTACCCTAAGTGGTCCTGCTTTGCAGGGGGATTTGACTTGGTGATCTCTAGAGGTCCCTTCTGTGATTCTATGACTGAGAGGTTGTGGAGTCTCCTTCTCTGGAGGATTTCAAAACCTGCCTGAATGCATTCCTGTGCAAACTACTCAAGGTGATCCTGCCTTGGCAGGGGGGTTGGACTCAATGGTCTCTAGAGGTCACTTCCAACCCCTAGCATCCTATGATTCTGTGATTCATGAGTTTGCTTGTTTTAATTTAAACATCTGGAATTGACCAGAGGATCTTTCTTTGACTTCAGGGAAACTTTTAGTAAAGGTACCAATTAAGTCTTCATGCTCCCACAGTAGATGTCAATTAAGACAATGGAAAGAAGATCAGGCACTGCTCAACAAGTGGAAAAGTATACTGGTCAGATTGGCCACCCAGACCTTAAAGTGTTCTGGGAAAGCAGTGAATATCTCTGATCTTGTCACCCATTTTCAGAAACCCAGGTCAGATTGTGACCTCATCTGTAGGATCCCATTGTCTGTCAGATTGATCTTTGGGTGTTATAACAAACAGAAAACTCTGGATGTTATTACAGAGTCAGAAGGATGCTAAAAATATTTTCACATAGGAAGTTGTAAATCACTAACATATGTATGTATATATATATGTATATGTACATATGTATATATACATGTGTGTATATATATGTATGTGTGTGTGCATATGCATGTATGTGTGTATAGATATGTATGTAGATAGACAGATAGATACATGTTTAGATGTAAGTATCTCATGTAACCAAACAGACCAGGTAGGTTCCAACTCTCCTGTCCATCTGAGTAAGGATAAGCATGTCCACATAGCCTCAAATTCCCTTTTGTATTAAGAAAGAGAAGAGGGACAGGAGCACCTTTGACTTCAAACCTTCGCTTTTCCATCATTGCTAAACACCCAAAGTCTGAACATCAGAGGTGGATCTGCACCCTGAGAGAAGCCTACATCCCAGTTCCTTCCCAAAAGAGCTGTGATCACTTCGTGCTTGAAAGCCATAACAGCACCAGCAAATATATAAATCTACTAAGGAGTATGAGCATTTCAAGAAAAAGTCAGGATTCAAGGACTTAATGCAAGTCATGCAGGGAAAGTGGATGTTGCATTGTGAGGGCTGGGGGGAGAGATTTGTTGCAGGGATTTTTATAAGCTTTGGCCCAGTTTGATTTTCTTTTTCTGATAAGAGCTTTGCTGAATTGCAGAAGGCAAGTATAAATCTGAAGTTTTATACTGTGCTTCAGTCATTGGGCAGTCTACAGGACACACAGCAAAGATGATTTCAATTTCTGTTTTTAGCTATCTATTGTTTTCACTCCCAATCAGATTGGTTTCCTAATATGAACTGACAATGTAGATTGCCCATTTGTGCTTTAATCTCTTTTCTTTTGTCCTAATGAATGGTAACTAAAGTTTGCTAATTGTGATGGGAAAGAGGCTGAACCATCAAACGAAATGTTTAAATTTCAAAATTCAGTGCAAAGATTCAAGTGCTACTACAGTAATATGTGAAATCTAACACTGCTAATTGAAGCAAAAACAAGGATAAAATTGAATTTTTTTTTTTCCCCTCTGTGTGTGAAAGTTGCACTGGCAACTTTCCCCTGTTGTTGATGGAGGGAGACCTTTCCCAAAGAATCCCGCATAGCCAGAGCACAGCCAACAGCAAACTGGTAGGTACTGAGTAGCAAAAAGAAAAGGATAGACAGGAGAGAATGGACATATGCAAATGCAGTCACAGTAGTCACTTGACCAGACTTAGCAGAAAAGTAAGAAAGGGTTCAGGAAATGTCTCATTACATTAAATGCATTGAAATATATACAGCAGGAGAGATTGTTTTTCTTTTCAAAAATTCTTATTTGGGAATGGAATTATTTCAGGTTTCCTTTTTGTTGTGTGGGTTTTTTTTCCCTGCTTGTTTGTTTGTTTGTTTTACTTCTGTATTGTTAATATCAGAGTCTAGCAGGCAGAGGGTCAGGGAGCAGAGGTGTTGATGACATTTCCTCTCTCAACATATACCTCTTTATTCAGTCTCTTTACCCACAGTTGTGCAGAGAAAAGAGAACATATGCCAGCCTTGAGCTGAAAAATTCACTGTGGGGCTGTTGATGAGTTGATCACTCTCTAAAGTGCCTGATGAATTAGGCATAAAGAGCCACATGATGAGGAGGGTTCATTAGCATGAGCTCTTTCTCTCACCATTGCAAATGATGCATCCTCAGACTGCAGGCTAAAGGAGAGGGAGGGTGTCCAGCCAACCCCTTTGCCAAATGGATGGTGAAAGCAGGGAGCAGAGCTGTGCTCCTATCGCCACCTTTGCAGGTTGACAGACTGTGGCATGATGCAAACTGTTCAAGCTCTTTGTTGTTAACCCTGCATGGAGCTGAGTAGTGTAAATCTACAAGAGACCCTCACAGAAATTGTTTCTCATTAAAATTACATCTGTTTTCCTTCAGAGTATTTTTTTGAAAACTTATTTAAACTTCTGTGGTCTGGAAACGAATCCATACATGAATGTGGGTATTGCCTGGTTTCTTCTGGCCAAGAAATATTGCAGTACAAGAGCAGGTTTGGGTTTGATTCTTCCCTGCAAATATTTGGGGTGTGTACAGCAGACACTTCAGGACCTCAGCTTGTGTAATCTCATTCAGTGGTCCCTTCTGCAAGGCACTCATGAAAACTGCTTCCCCAGAGACCCTGATTAGGAGGCTGAGAGGAGACCTCATTTTTGTCTACAACTACCTCAAAGGATGTTGTGGAGAGGCTGCTGCTGGTCTCTTCTCACAGGTAATTAGTGATAGAGCAAGAGGGAATGGCCTCAAGCTGGGACTGGACATTAGGAAGGTTTTTTTTTTCACAGCAAGAGTGGTCAGGCATTGGAATGGGCTGCCCAGGGAGGTGGTGGAGTTGCCAACATGGGATGCAGTTAAAGGCCATTTGGATGTGGTACTTGAGGATATGGTTTAGGGTGAGCCTTGTAGAGTAGGGTTATGGGTTGGACTTGGTGACCCTGAGTGTCCTTTCCAACCTGAATGTTTCTGTGATTTCTGTGATTATATTCCTTTCCCAAGGAGCATCAGACTGACTAAACATGTGTTGACACTGCTTTCTGTTGCTGTAATCTAATGTCAACCCTTCTGGAACTAGGATGTTGTAACCTGGGATAAACTAGAATCAAGCCCTGTGTTGCTTTACTTCCCACATGGTCTAAAATATGTGGGTTGCCTATAGGAGCTGCTTCACAATCTTGTTAGCAGTGTACACACTCTGCCTATACACTTCAGTGTTTTGCTCCATTAGCCTTTTATTCCTAGTCAGTATTAATAAAAAATTCCCAAACTCTCTGGTAAATTATAGGAAAATAACCTGTATCTGAGCTTCATCTACAGTAAGAGAAAGAGAAATCAGGATTTTAAAGTATGCAGAGCAGAGGTGATGAAGCAACAGCCACTGCAAATGTGCACACTTTCTTCAGGTAAGAAAGACTTGTAACATTTTATTTTATTTTATTTTATTTTATTTTATTTTATTTTATTTTATTTTATTAAGAGAGCTTCATAAAATCTAGTTGCCTTTTCAGAACTGAACTGTCATTCAGTGTAAATACTGCTTGAATTACAGTTTGAAGTGCTGTGCTCCATGCCAGTGACCTTGGGCTGGAACTTGCTAGGAAAACAGATTGTTATTTTACCCTGGTCAGCTTGTAGTTCTGAATGAAAAGTGAGAAGGAGCAAAAACTGTTGTTTGGGGTTAAATAAAACATTATGTTTTGATATTTCTTTGTTTTGTTTTGGGGTTTTTTTGGTGAGTTTTTGGTTTGTTGGTTGGTTTGGGGTTTTGGGTTTTTTGGGGATTTTGTTTAGGTTTTTTGTTTGGTTTGAGTTTTGTTTTGGTTTTTTTGGTTGGGTTTGTTTTTTAACTCCTTGGAAAAGCAAACTTTGAAACAATATGAAAGGAAATTAAAATTTAGGTCAGCTTGAAATTAAAATTAACATTCTTGCTTTGAAAACAGTAAGGAGAAGTATCTCAACTACATATACATTATGAGGAGAGATCTGACTATTGTCATGTCTTGCAGAGTAGGGTAAAAATTAAAAGGAGATTTTTAAACTTTTTTTTTGTCAGAAGATTGTAAAGGTAAGGTTTAAAAGCTATGGCACACAAAATGCAGATAGGCACCTTGGAGAAATTGTCAGCATACCCAAGAGCTGAGAACAGACACAGAAGTATCTTGAAATTCCTCAGTATGCACCTATCAGCATTTTAGATCCTCCTGTCTCCTCTCCCCTCTCTCTGTCTTAGACAGACACCACATTTGCTTTGAGTTTCAGTGAAGTCCATACAACTGTGTTGAAAGTCCTGTTTTGCAAGGATTAAATTCAAAGTATTTCTGTAGCTGAGTCTGCATTGTGCTGAACAGCTAGAATATTTCAGATATATCTAATATTACATATGCTTAGTGTCTAATTAGTCTATCTTAATAGCCCCTGTGAAGAGCTAACCAGGGCCAAGAGAAACAGGAAGAGCTGATCTCTAAATGTAAGCAGGCACTACAATGTGCTCCTCCTGCTTTGCTTTCTAAGTTTTAAAAGTAATTTAAGGTGGTAGGGTTCCTGCCTTTCTCTACACATTCCTGTGCCTCACTCAAAAGTAATCTCACAAAAAACATCCCTTTATGTTTTTCCTACTTCCAGCACAAGAAAGATAGAATGAAATACATGTCCATGAGGCAGTGGGAAGTCAGGAATAGCCTTTTTGGCAGAAGAATAATCTTAAATTATCTTACATAGGATACAAAACTGCCCTTAACGATCAGTGGTTGGGTCCTGCCTATCTCTTTACAGAGACTTTGGAAGTTTTCCCAAGATTTAATGTAATTTACAATCTCAGGTGTTGGCTTTGCCTGCAGTTAGACATTCATCTGTTGTGCTGTGTTCCTTTTTATTTTAGCATAAAGTTAAAACACACTCAGTTGAAAGCTCTGAGATGCAGGGTTGCTTTTTGTCACGGTGACACAGTTTATAGGTGCTGTGTGGGGCTCATGCTTCCAAGAAAGATATTCTGAGTTACATCAACCTGTGTTTACCTTTGGGTGTTTTTAACTTGTGGATTCCTTGAGAACTGCACACTGCATTGAAAAGCAAAATTGGCCTTTCCCCACTGATTTATTCCATGACTATATAAACTCAGCAAGGTTGTCAAAATTACCTTTCGGATTTTGACCCCACAGACGATATTCATAGAGAATGGCTTTGGTTGGAAGAGACCTTAGAGATCACCTGCTCCAACATCCTCACCATGGGCCTCTCAACTAGACTCAGCTGCTCAAGGCACTGGAATGAGCTGCCCAGGGAGGTGGTTGAGCCACCAACCCTGGATGTGTTTAAGAGTGTTTTGGATGTGGTGCTTAAGCATATGGTTTAAGATGAATCTTGTTGAGTAGGGTTCTAGGCTGGACTTGGTGATCCTGAGGGGCTTGGCCAACCTGAATGTTTCTGTGATTCTGTAATGCTTCTGTTTGGACAAAGACAGGACTTTGGACAGCTTTTGGAAGAGAATATTTCAAGATGGTTCTTTCACAACCTCTTCTACTGTAATAGTTTCACTATAATACTGTAATAATAATACTATAATATAGTACTCAAATATTACCAGATGCCAGACCTGGAATTCAGGTTCACTATTCTAGCAGAATTCTCAGAGTGCTACACAGAGTCATTCTATTTTTCTTTAAGATGAAATAAATTGTCTGGTTCACTAAAAATGATATCTTTTTAGGTCTGGTCATCAAAATGAAAATTCAGTTAGTCATCCTGAAAAAAAGATTTTGTCACACCACAATTATATTAAAATAGCAGAATTCATATGCAGTCTCATTATATGTCTATAAAATAAAGGCTTCCTCAGCTTCTCCAGAAATAAGTAGAAGTGTTACCACAAATTCTTTTGTATGTGTGGAGATTTGACATTAGTCTCTATCTGAAAAATCAGAAAAGGAATAGGAAAATGTGATTACAGAAGAGAACTCAAATAGCATATTAAAGCTTGCAAAGAACGTTTCATTTTTATTGTGTCTAATACTAGTCTGAGAGAAAGAGTGGGATACCTTTATTAAACTAAAATAAAGCAGCATTCACCCATAATTCTGAGCTTAATGCAATGATTTCAAAGTGCTGCAAGGACTATCTTCAGTATTATTTCGAGCTGTCTTCCAAAGCATGGTGTTAGTAGTAGAGTTTCTCTCTGACTCATAGTCTTAACAAGAATAGCTGCCTGCTACAGTAGCTGATAACTACCTGTACTGTCAAAACACCCTCAGCAGGCACTTCTTCTCAACACAACTCACAACATACTATTATCACAGCATTTTTTTCCTAATATCTTCTTTTTCTGCCCTTAGTGAAAACTAAAGTAGGGCGATGCTCTACTTCAAGTGTCCGGTGCATAGGAAGTGATTTTATTTATGCTATATTGGTAGTGCAGTAGCCTTGTACACAGCTGTTGTTGGAGAGATGAAGCTGGGGGTTTTCTTGGAGGTGTTTTTCTGAGAATACACTGCTTTGCTGAAAGTTAAATTGATTTTTTTTTTTTTAAGATGGTATATATTCGTTTTAATAGGGCAAAGATGAAGAAGAAACAAACGGATGCACTGAGCCACTATTGGGCTGGCTCTTTCAGGATGTTTAAAGCTGTAAGCTGAATCTGGGGCCAGATCAAGATATCATGTACCTTCATTTCACTGAAGTATTGCAGAACCATTTCAACTTCTCTCCATTGAGAGTTTAATGGATAACACAGAAAGGCTCTCTGTCCACAAGTACAGTGGAGCATGGCACTACCTGCCTACAGAGTAGCATAGACTAATCAAAACTTGCAAGCAGTATGGCTGTATCACTCTGCTGCTGGACCTACAGAGTCTACCTGTGCTGAGGCCTGATGCATGCAGAATTACCAGCTCTGTCACTCTCTTTTCTGCCTGCATTAATTTGGCTAGAGACACTGTATTGTGCACTACATCAGTCAGGTCAGCTATAACTGAAGATCTCTGGTATAGAAAAATTCCTGGTATAGAGAAATTCCTGGTATAGACTATGTCTTCCTGCTCTAGTTTTCTTTTCCTATTCTCTTAACATCTAAGACAAGGCTTTCTCTTCTTATCTCTGGGCATTTGTACAAAGTGACACTATATAGTGTTAAATTTTCCCTAACTTGACTGCTGGGTATCCTTTTTAGGCAGGGTCCCAGCAGTATGATTTCAAGCTTGCAACTTATTGAAACTCAAAGAACAATTGGTAGGATTAGGGGTTTTTGCACTTGTCTTGTCCTTCTACCTATTAGCAGAAGAGTATTGTACTTACAGGGCTGCTACTTTTTAGTTCAACATTATGCTGTCACTAGTATTTATCTGCTTCTCCATACCTTGCTAGGGAGTCAGGTCCCAGGAACATCCCTGGCTTAGTGGTTGGCTGTTTTTCTCTGTTGTAATCCCCAGACTTCTTAAACCAAGTGAAAACTCTCTGCATAGTTAGAATCATAGAATTATTGGGGCTGCAAGGGACCTCAAGGACCATCTAGCTCCAACTCCCTCTGCCATGAGCGGAGACACCTCACACTAGATCAGGTTCCTCAGTTCAGCTGTTGTCAGCCTTCAATTTTCCCCCTCCTTCTCAAACACAAGCTCTTTTCTGAACCTTTAAATGTCTCTTTCAAAGAGTTAAGCTCTTTGAAATGAAACAGAATGGAAAGGAATGGGGGCAGGATGGAATGAGGACACACCAACACCTGACTTATTTTCTCTGGCTTTTAACTGGAAGCTGAGACCCTTGCTTTGTTTTTCCCTCATAGGTAGCTTTGGCATGAAGCACCCAAAATGTAGATTGCTGGACTCGTTCATGGCGTTTCAAAGAGAGCATCACTTGGGCCATACATTAGCAAGCAGGCAAATAATTAATAACAACACACGTGGAAGCAAATGAATGTTTTGCTTGTTGAAAGAGAATGAGAAAGTCAGACAAAGGCCTGGGCTCTATGTCCTTGCCCTCCACAGCAGCAGAAGAAATAATGTTATGAATAGCATTTAACTCGAATTTGTAGCAAACTGCTGCTTTTATCATAAACAATTGCCAGATGGTATACATTATCTTCCTTTTTTCTCCTTTCACAAAAGCAGCATTAATTGCAGAGCAGCCCAGGGCTCCACTCAGCTCATCAGTGTGATAACACTTCATGACCCTGATTAGCCGTCAGTCTACTCAATTAAAAAGATCATTTAGACATTCACCCAATCATTTGCCTATCGAGCCACCTGGGCCTCAACCAGGGGCTCCATTTTTAACATTCTCCTGCCCTCTCTCATCTCGCCTAGCTTTTTTACATATCTCCAAAAGACATAATTGAATTAAATAAAGCGTCTCAGGGGCAGCTGCAACATCTGCTGTTTGTGGTATGTCAAGCCTTCAGCATTAAAAACAGTTACATATGCTCCAAATTAGCAGGTCGCAGAGATGAAACAGTCGATGATAGTGTTTTTGTGCCAGCGTGAGAAGCAGCTCACAGCTGTGTGCAATTTACAATTAAAGGCTTTATCAGAGCTCAATTGTACTAGTGAATCAAGTGGTGAGAGGTCAGTTAGTGAATTAGACCAATTAGAGCTTGTACAGTTAAATTATCTGTCTTATTACCTACTGATAAACAGCCTTGTCATATCTTTACTCAGATGATGAAGCTTGGAAGCGCTTTATGAGGTGATACTGTACTTTTGTGCGTGTGTAATGGAACTTGGTAGCTCAGCAAAGTTAGTCTGATGCAACAAGCACACAGCAGACAACCTCTTTAAAATGGGGGGGGGGGGGGAACCTCCAGATACCTGCAGTTAGAGCCTTCAAGCAAAATTAAGTTAGAATGTGAGTTAAGATTACAAATGTTGGCTATATTTCAAGAGGTATTTTTCTGCTTGGTAAGGTCTAAATTCATAAAGTTAGCCAAGGGAAATGTTATGCTTTTGATTTCTAGGAGGTTTTTAATTACTGTCTTGCTCTCTCTCACTCCCACTCTGAAGGAGGAGTGGGAGGCAGAGGACAGAATCTAATAAAGTCAGGCTCTGATTTCATACCATAAAGTAATGCTATGATAATGTACAGAGACAGAAACTGATGATTCTTAGTCCCAGGATTTGCATGGTTCTAGAAAGCATCACTTGTAAGACTGGACACAGATGACTGAAGATGGGTGAACTGAACTCAGGTGAGCCACTAAAACCTTTTCTGAAGTATTATGCATACAAGTGTGTCAGTTTATAGGTGGGTAGTATGAAGAATTTCTTATTGCCATGTCATCCTTCAGTGTGAATGAGGCACAAGCTGCACCAGGAACTGTAATGGGAGACCACACCTGGAATACTGTCACCAGTGTTGGGCTCCCCACCCAGTACAAGAGAGACAGGGACCTGCTGGAAAGAGTTCAGTGAAAGCCATGAGGATGACTGAGGGACTTGAGCATCTCCCCTATGAAGAGAGACTGAGAAACCTGGGGCTGTTTAGTCTGGAGAAGAGAAGGATGAGAGGAGATCTCATCAATGCGTACAAATATCTGAGGAGTGGGTGTCAAGTGGATGGGGCCAAGCTCTTTTCTCTGGTCAGCAGCAATAAGCCAAGGAGCAACAGATACAAACTGGAACAGAGAAGGTTTCACCTCAACATGAGGAGAAACTTCTTTACAGTGAGGGTGACAGAACACTGGAACAGGCTGCCCAGAGAGGTTGTTTCAAAACCTGCCTGGATGTGTTCCTGTGTGAGCCACCCTAGAGGATCCTGCTTTGGCAGGGAGGTTGGATTCAATGACTTCTAGAGGTCACTTCCAGCCTCTGAAGTTCTGTGCTTTATAGGCACCTGGCCCTAAGAATGAAGAAGTTGCTGTCAGGGGCCCTATACCATTTAGGGGGAGGGGATGAGTGGAGGTAGCAGGTGGTGAGGATTAAGTTTACCCAGCATCCCCAAACTGACTCAACCATTCATCAAGTTTCTTGGTGATTGTCAGTGTGGCAGTGCTGCTTGGCAAATTCTGCCTTTCTAAGGCAACACTCTCTGAGGACCAGAAATCTCACAAACCTCCTCTTGAAAAGGGCTATCTATGCCTTTCTCTTGGAAATGAGGTAAGGTTCATACCATTCTTCTAAAGTACAATCAAAGACTGATAACATGGTGGTGCCATTTTCTTTTTAGAGAAAGTCATATAGGTTAGATCATCTGTTTCAATCTCTTCTCTGCAGAAAGTAATCAATGATCTGTTATGCCATAGGGATGGACTAGAAGCATGCCTGAATGTATAACCCAGAAGTCAGAGAGTTTGGCTCAAAGAAGCCTTTGAGAAGACTGTATTTCAGTCTTGTCATTGGATAAAAGGCATTAAAACTAAGCATCCTCTGTAAATCATTGTACTGAAGCAGTGTTCTTCATTTCATCTCATTCTTCACAAACACAGCTTCAGGAGAAAAGGTGGTGAGCACCCTCCTAGGTGTGTTCACCTACAAGGTGAAAAAGCTGGCTTGAGGTCTATGAGGTAGTTAGAACACTTCAGGGAGACTTGAGGTTAAAACTGCAAGCAAAGGAGGGCATTTACTAGAAGGTCTGTACCAAGAAATTGTTCTTGCTTTTCTGTTGTGTGGAGCTGGGCTGCTTCACTATATTCAGGGGATATCTACTAGACTCAAGTGTAAATTGAAATTAAATGTTAGCCAATTACTAAATGGAGATTTGATTGGGAAGGGGAGATGCTCTTTGACACCACTTTGCTGGTGCAAGCATACACTTTTGGAATGGGGTTTTGATCATGGTTGGAGCATAGCTTCTATGTATTCAGGCACAGAGATTTTGCAGAGTAAGTTTCAGGCAGATGTCTTGAGACGTCTGATTAAAGGTTGTGTTTGAATAAATTAAGAAGGTTGTGATGCTGGCATTGAGGGGGGTCCCAACTGGTTTCTGTCAGTGAATAATGTTGATTAATTTTCCACAAGTTTGGGATTTGTATTTGAAGGAACTCTAATCAGCATGGAAATGACCCTTTTTCAAACAGCAGGTTTAACATTTCAGTATTTTCTTTGAGTGCATTGACTTCGTTGCCAAGCTTCAGAGATTTGCAAAGCAGTAGTTGAAAGAAAGAGAAATTTTTGAACCTGTGGATGGAAAAAAATAAAGAAGAAAAATAATGTTTTTGCAGTGTAAATAAATACATTTTTCAACACTCTTACCCTTCTGAGTAGCAGAGGGTATTTAGTTTATTCCTCAAGAGGAGAAGAGAAACACGGTCTAAGGATTCTCAGAACTGCTGAGATTTAAATGTACAGTGCACACTTGGTCAGGACCTTGATCTCTCCTACTGTGCACATACTTCTTGCAGTAGTTGAAATCCTTCATCCTCTCCTCCTGTTGCAGTCTTCTAACTCGTGAGTGACATTTGCTCTTGATAAGGCCAAAGTGGAAACCAAGCCCTTGACATCATAATTTGCTGATTTTAAATATTAAGTTNTAACTCCCAAACCATCACACCGAGTGCATCTACATTAAAATATTTTTTTGCCATGAGTGTGAGAAAGAATGGATCACAGAAAACACTGAAAACAAGAATTAGATATCTATCTATCTATCTATAATTCTTGTCTTTGCTATATGACAATCAGTGAATTACTTCAGCCCCATTTTTAAAAGACGTAGGAGTTTCTCTAGCTTTCCAAAAAGGTGGTTTTGAATTTTCAGTGTTTTCTGCTTTCCAGCAGATCTTAAGTCCCTGTGTACCTAGCTCGTTATTAAGCATAAAGGTGACATTACATGCATCATTCAGTCTTTGTGTAAAATAGGCAGGAAACTTGGTTAGTAGCTAAGACATTGCAACAAGAAGACCCTATAATGTTGACAGACTGGTTTCTTGAAAATTTGGGTTTAATTACAAAATCAGTTTATGGAGGATACAAGATCTAAAAAGAGGCACACTCAGAGCTATCAGTGGATGCTAATTGCTATTTGTCACATGTTTGCTGAGAAAACAGGAGCAGTGAGGGCATTGCATCACCTACTGCACTTATTAACCTCGACTTGGTAAGCCAAGCTCTTCACAGCACAGCATAGTGAAGCTGCTCCCAGGCTTTGAAACACTGTTAGATGGGTCACTGCAAGGTAACTGTCTCTGACATTTACTTGTTCTCTTTGCCACTAGTTAGAGCTTCATTACTTTTGAAACAAAGTAATTTTGACCACTCTTATCTATTTCCATCTGTTTCATGTTTCAGTTTCTACTTTTGTACTTACATAGGAGGTTGCCTATTCAGCTAGTTTCAGAGTTTGGAGGTTTTGGGGGGCTGTAGCTACCTCCAAACCTCCACAGATAATGCTCTGTAATGCACAACCACGTCTCGGCATTGTGCTTTACATTTATCTGCCGTAGCTTGCACATCTTCTTTCTGTAATTTGTCACTCTTAAAACATCACTGTGCTCCCTTACCTACCTTGTCCTCCTTACAGTACAGACAGTTGCCTTCTGACATCATTGCAACTAAAAAAATCTCACCCTGATAGTGGCAGGGGCTGTTAGTCTTCCTTATTGTAGAAGGTTTTGTCCTTCCTAGCCCTGTGTACATGAACAAGCCAATGGAAATGCTCTCTTCTTTCTGGCTGATCCAATTTAGCCGGCGCCTGCCTGCTCTGTAACAGAGCCACAGAACTAAACTGGTCTGAGTTGCTCATGAGCTGCAGCTGACTTGACCCACTGGCCTGGCATCTCCCACCTGTGCAACTGAGCCCCAGCCCTTCTCAAGAGTGCACTACAGAAACTCATTTGGGACAGCTTAAGAACTAGTATAAGTTGATGAGTATAAATGTTTAAATCATGGCTATAAATGTTTGAAGAAGTGAAGCACAAATGGCATAGTGGAGTTTGTCTCGTGGGAAAAAAAAATCACTCGCCCAAGAAGTGGTGATTATGCACTCACAGTCATCTTCTCAGTTTACAAATACTGTGAGTTTCTTTTTAAAATCTCTGCTCACTCATTTCTCAGACAGCACTATCACAGGAAGCATATGAATATTATGCAAAAACATTCAATAGGATACAGTAAGACATTGAAGCTTTCTGGTGAATGTCCTTCTCTGGAATGGCAAACCGAACCTCTGAACAACAAAGTTTGCAAGTCCCTTTTCATCCGTTACATTTTGCCAAAAGGATATTTTCATCAAGCTTCAGAAAGTCTTCCCATCCCACAGCTCCAAACATCCATCCTTTTTCTCTGCCATAAAGCTCTTTCGTTTTCACACAGGAAATCTGACCTGCCAAAAGTGTTGTGAGGGCAATGGCTTTGTCTCCGCTACCTACAGGCACTGATTTGTGACTGAATAGTTTTCCTTTTCAGATAACCATAGTGGTTCCTTCCTTTGATTGTCCACTCTGCCCTATCTTCAGAGCTTCCTGCCACAACTTACAATTCAGTTAATTCAGTTAAACTAACAATTTAATTGTTTTCTTTAAGACAAGGCTCACACTCTCTGGTGTTTGACTGCTAGCTTGATGACACCTTGCATAACAGACAGGGTGAAAAGACAGGGACAAGAACTACTGTTGTTCCACGGTAGTTGTTCCCAGTGATGGAACATAATTTCAGTCTCCAAGACTGCTTCTTGTTGTCTTGTTTTTGGTCTTAATTATCCCAAGGCATGGGCAGATCTCCTGCCCATTTTGTGTCTGTAGTATTTTCATGTCTTTGTGCTACTACCTACACATATGTTGTTTGGATATTTTTAGTGTGTATAGTTTGTGCCAAGGATGAACGAGTACAGGAATTAGTGAGGGAATTTAGTTGTATAGAAATCCAGAGCAGAATTTCTTGGTAAACTTTTGGAAAGAGTTGGCTGCTGGTTGGGCCCAGAAGTCTGGAAGAAATGATGAGTTTCCATTGGAATGGTTTGGAGGGGTGCTGCAGGATGTCCAAAAGGCACTGGAAGCAGTAGTAGATTGTTTCTGTGTGGTGTTTCTAAACTCTGTCATTGGCACAACAAAGCAAGTAGACACCAAGTGCTTCCCCTGAAACAGATGTGTTACCTACCTTCTATCAAGTTTAGTATCTCTTCTTATCAGTTTAATATCTGATGCATCCTCCATCAGAGGACTTTACATTAAATGGATCTTTTGGGACTGGGAGTTGGATCTGGTTTTTTTGCAAAGTGGAAAAGAGCCTGGGGGTCCTAGTGGGTGAGAGGTTGACCATGAGCCAGTAATGCACCCTTGTGGCCAGGTGCTGTTCTGGGGTGTATTAGAAGGATGTGTCTAGTAGGTCGAGAGAGATTCTCCTTCCCCTCTACTCTGCCCTGGTGAGGCTGTATCTGGAATATTGTGTCCAGTTCTGGGCCCCTCAGTTCAAGAAGGACATAGAACTGCTTGAGAGAATCCAGTGCAGAGCCACAAAGATGATTAAGAGAATGGAACATCTCTCTTATGAGGAGAGACTGAGGGAGCTGGGGCTCTAGCTTGGAAAAGAGGAGACTGAGAGGTGACCTCATTCATGCTTACAATTATGTGAAGGATGAGTGCCAGGAGGATGGAGTCAGGCTCTACTTGGTGATGCCCAATGACAGTACAAGGGGCAATGGGTGGAAGCTGAGACATAGAAAGCTCCATGTAAACATGAGAAGGAATTTTTTTTTTCCCTGTGAGAGTGACAGAACACTGGAACAGGCTGCCCAGCGGGGTTGTGGAGTCTCCCTCTCTGGAGATATTCAAAACCCACCTGGATTCAGTTCCTGTGTGATCTGGTCTAGGTGATCCTGCTCTGGCAGAGGGATTGGACTGGATGAGCTTTGGAGGTCCCTTCCATCCCCTAACATTCTGTGGATGCAGTATAGAGTGTTTCAGTCTTGAGACAGGAGTCAGGAGCTATCAGCTTACAACTGCCAAACTAACTTGTTTTCTTCTTAGTTATTCCTGTCCTTCTGCTTATTCCATGAAAAAACACAGAGCAAATCACCTGCCTGAATTAAAACAGTCCCACCAAAGCCATCTGTGCAACTTGAAATAGTTTCACAAGGTGGGAAAGTAGAAGAGCTGCTGAAAAATCTTGCACTTTGATTGTCTTTCTGATTTGTGAACCTCTAAGAAACATTGAGTATTTAGATTTCTTCCTTTTCCCCTGTTTGCTGCAGAACACAGAAGGTGCCTCAGAGTTTGGATCAGTTTATTAGAGCAAGTTTTAGTTCACAGGGTAAGTAGACCCATGGGGTAACTTCTCTGACCACTGGGTAGGTGACTGGAAATAACCTATACCTTTGTAAGGTGCATCTGGATACACTCAATAAAGCACAGGTTTTTACTGCCAGTCTTTTACTCCATCTTAAGACCCTGCCCAGCTATTAAAAATAAAAGAAAAAGACAAATGGGAAAATTAATCAAAAGATATCTTTGGGCTTACATCATAATTTTTAGATCTAATGACTCACTCTTTAGAATGCTTCAATTAATTTAATTCTATAAAAATCATACCTATTCTGTCCTATTTACTGCACTTACTCTAACTTCAAATCATAGAGTTGCTTGAGAAGGAAATCTTCAACTCTGTTAATTTAGATAAATGTGGAGGTTGAGTNTTTTGGTGAGGTTTGGTTTTTTTTTTTTTTTTTTTTTTTTTTTTTTTTTAAGAGACACAACACCAGAGCTTCATATTGCTCATGAAAGATTAATTCTTGATCCATTATTATTTTTACTCTGTGTTAATAATGTATTAGATGTGCTTATTGCATATCTGTGGATGTATAGATGAGTACACTTTGGTTAGACCAGTCAGAAGTGTTGCTGAGATCACCCTCACTTCAAAGGGATTCTAATGCCTATATTGGTTTAATGTTTTAAGAAAAATGAGTCAGTGCATGCAGGAATTTTATTCAAGATGTGCTTATTAGATGTGTTGCCTTAGTGAAGATGATACTTTCAGCATCGATCAAACCACTCTCCCCTAGTGTACAGATGATTAATTCCCTATTAACTCCTAAGATATGACTAACCCAAAGAGCACATTTTAACAAGTGCCACTGCTTCCTCCAGCATGCACAGAAACCCCCTATGTTAAAAGTAACTCCCCAAAAGCCTTTTGTGTGCATTTATTACCTGCTTACCTTGTTGGATTGTTTCTCTTGACCGTAAGACCTTCTCCTGATTTTGCTGAATAACTCTATTCTTCCTTTAGGTGATACCAGATAAAGTGCCCATTGAATTTTTTATATCCCTTCTTCTGGGCTGTGTTTAGAGCTGGTTGAAACAATTAGCTGAAACCTTTTAAATTTAAAAAAATGGTGACTCTGCAAAACTTTGCTGCTGAAAATTTCTGCCTCCCACACCCGCATTAAATTGGTAGCCAGTGGGAACAGTCTGTATACAAACAGCACAAGCCCTTGCACTGACCAAGCTGGGTTGATTTGTCAGCCTGTGTTTGTGATTCTTGAAGCAAGGTATCTTAGCTGAATGCCCTTCTGAGTGAGATCCTTCCAGGTGCACCTGTTGGAATCTTTTATCATAGAATGGTAAGGCTGGAAGGGACCTCAAAGATCATCCAGTTCCAACCCCCTGCCATAGGCAGGGACACCTCCCACTAGCCCAGGTTACTCAAAGCCTCATCCAGCCTGGCCTTGAACACCTCCAGGGAGGGAGCAGCCACAACCTCCCTGGGCAACCTGTGCCAGTGTCTCACCACCCTCACTGCAAAGAACTTCTTCCTAACATCTACTTTAAATCTCTGCTCTGCAGGCTTAATTCCATTCCTCCTCATCCTGTCATTACAGGACCTTGTCCATAGTCCCTCCTCATCCTTCTTGTAGGCCCCCTTCAGATACTGTAAGGCCACTCCAAGGTCTCCTGGAAGCCTTCTCTTCTTCAGGCTGTAGACCCCCAACTCTCTCAGCCTGTCCTGTAGCAGAGCTGCTGCAGCCCTCTGAGCATCTTTGTGGCCCTCCTCTGGACTTCCTCCAACAGTTCAATGTCCTATGAATTATAATTAAATAGGTCTTACTTGTAATGACAAACATTTTGGACAATGCCACTTTTTCCTATTCAAAACTCTTTTGACACAAGAAGTTTAGAACTGGTTTCATAATCCATGACAAATAAATTGGGAGGCACAATGCTAATGTTTACAGCTTTTGAGCTGTGTCTGTCTCCTGAACACTGTTGTCTGGTTTGAGCCAAATGTATTCTATAAATAACAGGAACATGGATTGTTTAAAAAACATTTCAGATTAACTTTAAACATTGAGATTATCTTGCCTAGACAACAATTCTGGGTTTTAGTGCTTTTGAATACAATATTTAGAAGCAATCTTCTGGGGCAAGAATTTGTAATTGTGAATTTCAGCTAAATTTCCTGAAGTATTCCACTGTGCATGTTTGAAGTATCGTAGATACTTTCATATTTCAGAATATTGTGAGTCAAAAGAAGGTGGAAGATGAATATGAAATGGGCAAATAATACTCAAAAAGAGGATACATTAAAATTTTGTAGTTTATTTTTACATATATTTCAGCAGTTGACTAATTTATTGATGTTTTAGTGATAGAAAATAATGTCCTTAAAGTCTGCTTACTCGTAATTTAAATTCATCTTTACTGAATATCCTGAAGGGAATATGTAATTTTTTTGAACAGGAAACAAATATTTATTTAAACTTTTTCTATAATTAAGGAGACTCTGTGACAAGGATGTGTCCCACACTTCATTTGTAGAACAGCTGAAAGGAACATATCCATTTCCCTTCCAGCAGGGAAATGGAGAGCTGGTGACCAAGGATATGGATAAGGCTGAGGTGCTCAATGACTTTTTTGCCTCAGTCTTCAATGGCAAGGCCTCCAACCACAGNAACACAGCCTGTCCTCATAGCAGAGCTGCTGCAGCCCTCTGAGCATCTTCATGGCCTCCTCTGGACTCGCTTCAACACTTCAATGTCCTTCCTGTGCTGGGGGCTCCAGAACTGCACACAGGACTCCAGATGGGGTCTGAGGAGAGCAGAGCAAAGGGGCAGAATCCCTTCCCTTGCCCTCCTGGCCACATTGCTCTTGATGCAGCCCAGGACTTGGTTGCTGTCTGGGCTGTGCGCACACTGCAGGCTCATGTTGAGCTTTTCATCAACCCAGATGATCCTTAACCTTTGTATAAAACAAATAGATTCTTGTTTTAATCCAAGCTGCTACAAGTTCCAGCAGGTAACCCTAAGCCTAACTTTTTAGACTGTCTCTCTATTAAGACATCTACAAGATGGAGCTATTTATTTGTTATTCTCTATACATTTTCAGACTCCATTATGTCCTGCAGAAGTGGAGACCAGTGCTGCACAGTTATGCAGAGAATGGATTATGCTTTTCTGTCCATTCTCAGTTATATTCTTGACAATACTCAGCACTGTATTGTTGGCTTTTCTTTTTGGCAGCTCTTGGACTTTGAGCCAATGATTTTAGAGATGGCTCTGGCACCTCTCTACTGAGTGATAAGTCTCTATTATGAGCTCTCATGTACCTAATATAGAGCAGATGGCTTAAAGATGACAAAACACAGAACTCTTCTATAAGGGAAGTCTCATGGCTGGGTGGCAGATTTCAACAGTTTCTTTGGAGAGGGCTTTATAAAGGAAGCAAGTTGCACCCTCTATGAGTAATAATTTTCATTCTGTTATCAAAAGGTGCTGCTTTGATGGCTGACATATCAGAGCATCTATACACACATACAAGGCTCTTCCTTGGAGAACTTGCACAAAAATTATTTGACACTTTTATCCTATCCAGTCTTCAAGATGGTAACAGAGAAGCCTTCTGTTTGTGTTCTGTGCAGGATGAATGGCACTTGCTGAGGCCACATGATATCATAACACAGCATTTGGTCACTGATCTGTGTTTTGAAACTGCAGGATCAATTCAATGCAAATATCACAGAGTAATTGCTTTACCTATCTTCCCCCTTGTTCAGACCACTTCAGTGTCAAGTATAAAATGAGCCAGGGTTATGATTTCTGGCAGATCAATAAAACCAAAGGATTTGTGACCAAAGCTTTAATTTTCTTAACAAGAGCGTGCATGCCTCTCAAACTAATGAATCATCAAGTATTATTGGCTTCTTTTCCCCTTAAACCTTTCAAATACTCCAGATTTTTGAATAGGAGAGTAAATGTTATGTGTGTTAACAGCTTTACAAATTAGCTGTGATTTTGTACTTTGGACTATGACACTCATTACTGGACTTGTGTCCTGTTATTCCCATTCATCTGTGACAAAAGTGTCTGGATCAACTGATTCTGCATTTTTTGTGGGTTGTTGTTTGGGGGTTTTTAATATCTTCATTGTGCATGATAGAAGAGATTAAGTCAGCAGTACTAATTGCATCCACCACAGAGATGAGCAGATCCTAATACTAATTTCAGACACTTGACCCATGATGAGTTTATTCAGATGAATTGTAAAGCATCTGAGGTGGGGTAAACATATCTCTGTCTGGGACTCCTGTAAGGACATCTATGTCATGTGGAAGATGCTCCTCCAAAAAGAGCTGTGGCTTCATGCTTAGAAAAGTGTATTGACACCCACATGTCTTTTAGAAGGCTTGTCAGTGATTCTTCTGTTCACCACTAAGCTTTAGAGGATGGCAAAGGAGGAAGAGGAGGAGATAACTTTACAAGATAGGAATGCAAATATTCTTTCCACAGCTGGTAGTGGAGGTGATGGTGTGCTTCTGCTACATGACATTTTCATTTGCAGCTTCTTTTTTCTTTAAACAAGTGCTTAAGCCTCATTTAGTAGGATTTTCCAAAGTAACATCATGTGCTTATGTGCTTTGATAAATAAGTGCAGACTGACAGACCAAGGCCTCAGTGTGTACTCCTGCCTTTATGAAGCCTTGTTCTCTTAAACCTACTTTAAAATATTGGGTTTAACTGATTTTCTGTTCAGATCTACCATAGTAGCAAAACATGTGCTAAGGACTTCAGCAAAGTATTTAAGTCTATGAGCAGTCCCACTTGAAGGGACACTGCAGAGGATGTGATATCATGAAATGCTTTATATGTAGAGATGCAAAATTTAGATGTCATTGCACTGATGCACTTGGAAGCAGCACACAGACTAAAACATAGCAGCGATGCCATCAGTGTATTTAGTGCACCTAGAAGACTAATTTACCCTCAAAACTGCTGAAAGAAGTCCAGAATATTTATAAGAAGCATGGAATAAAGGATATTGTGACAATAAAACCTGCCTGGGTGAAGGTCTTAGCACTACAGCTTACTGAACACCCCTGAAAGCAGCACTTTTGAAGTGATTCTAGGAGTCATCAGATCCACCAGCTTTACAAATACTATCTCAAAGGAAATCTGTGTTCCTGGGATAGCAACATCAATGTATTCTGTATAGATTTTCTCCTTAAGCCATATATGTCTGAAAATTCAAGTGTGAAAAGGTACTCAGGGTTAGTTACTTGTGCAGATAGGTAACTTACATATGGTAATGGAAGACTCATTCCCTTTTTTTTCACTGATGGTGATACAACAGTTGTGTTCTGACTACATTCTAGCTTATTAGCCTCATCATATTATATTTACTGACATGAATCACATCATTAACTTCATTGAGTGGTTTTGCTCAAGGAAGTATCATTCCTCAGTTTATAGTGGAAGTTTAGCCAGTAGCAGAAATCCCACATGAAACTCCAAATGCAATTAACACTCTACATAGTCTGAAACACTAATGATTTCTAGTTCATATTTTATCAGCTGTTTAAATTCAAGGCTCTTAAAGGTCTCATCTTGCCATAAACTCTTCATGCTTAATCCTTTTCAGTGTCTACCAGACACATTCATTCCCAGGCAGATGATGCATAATTGAGCAGATTCCTTACCCGATCATTAAAGACCTCACAGTAAGACCTCATCTAAGAACCCATAGTACAGTGATATGGTCCAGAGATGGTAAAGATCATTCATCCTAGACTGGATATTAAGAAAAAAAATAATCACAGAAAGAGTGGTCAGACATTGGGATGGGCTGCCCAGGGAGGGGATTGAGTCACCAACCCTGGGTGTGTTTAAAAGTCATTTGGATGCGGTGCTGGGAGATATGGTTTAGAGTGAATCTTGTGGAGTAAGGATATTGGCTGGACTGGGTGATCCTGAGGGTTTTATCCAACCTGGGTGTTTCTGTGATTATTGTTCTGAATCTGAAGGACAGCAGATGATGTGAGCAACAATCTAAGATGATGCTGAAAGTGCATCTAGAAATGTTCTCTAAAATCCCAAGCCAGATTGCTAGTGTTTATTGCAGTGTGGGAAAGACATAAGCTCCTAGATCATAACTAAACCATGAAGGTCATGGTCAACACACAAATGACAGAATGCAACTGAAGGACCACTTCAGTCAACTCAGCCTCAGGCACTGGAGAAAAATTGTACTTAAGTGTACTGATATGTCAGAAAGCAATAAAGAACCAGAAATACTATCAACTTCAGGGTGACATTTGCAGAAACCTGAACTCTGAGAGCATTGATCTTATGTGTAAAGGCAGGCAGAAAATGATTGCAGTTGACAGAAACAGTGAATTTGAAAGACAGATCTTAATCCTAAATCAGAAATAATGAAGCCAATGGTATTTGTGAGCAATGTAGTGTACATACACACAGCATCATTGAATACACAACACCAGTGCAACAGAGAGTTTAAAAATAAACTGAAATTAATCCAGTGGCAGAGGCCAGTAGAAGATTTGGTATGATTTATACACTTTCAAAGGGAAAAGTAAAACATTTAAAAGGAATAGCCTGAACTGCTGAATGCATCCAGGTTGTTGCACATCTGGAAGTGTCATTAGTAGTCCCAGTAAAATGATCTTTTCAAAAGGGACAAAAGATATCTTTCATTTTTCATCTTCAATAAGATAAATTGTAGATACAAATGACATTATAAACACAAAAACTCTCTGGGAAGGTCTTCACTGCAATGTCATGTGGTGAAAACTGGCATTTGCTTGTTCCAAGTCAATTGACTCAGTGGCATACTTTGGCCAAGTATCTGGCACTTTCATTTTGCCAATCCCATCTTCAAACCATTTTCAATGAGAATTTCAGGTACAGGAAAACAAGACCAAGGTTGTTTGGTTGGTTTGTTTTGGTTTTTTGTTAGGGTTTTTTCAGTTGTTGGGGTTTTTGTTTGGGTTTTGTTGTTGTTGTTGTTCTGTTTTTCTAAGATGACTTTCTAATATTTAAATAGCAGTATGCATTCCATGGAAATGTTTTCACAGAATTTCACTGCCTGATAGCCACTGTATTTACACCAGGACATGTGTCCTGATATGTCTGAAGCAAAGCCCTTTGCAGTTCCTGCATGCAATAACCAGCGTATATATCTCCTTCTCTCTTTTTCTTGTGTTTCTTGTAATGGGACATATGCAAACTTTGATTTGACAATACAAATAAAACCAGCATTTAGGAAAATTTAGAGGCCAGTAAACATAGTTCAGATTTCCTTCTGTTAAAATGACTGAATTTAACTGTAACATCATGATTTCCAGAGGTTGATGATTAAATTGACTCCTTTCATCGCTACATTTTAATGACTCTAACCAGATCATAGTCATGTTTCAATTTTACACAGTTCACACAGTCACAATCTCACCATCAGAACTCAAATAAAGCAGAGATTCAGTAAAAGTGGAGAAAAGCAAGAAGTATGAGTTTGTAACCAAGGCAAATTCCTGTCAATAAAACTGAGTTTGTAATCAAGGCAAACCCCTGCCAGCAAAACTGGAGGAAAGCAAGAAGTATGAGTTAGTAACCAAGGCAAACTTGTGCCAGTAAAACTGGAGAAAAGCAAGAAGTAGAAGTTTGTAACCAAGACAAACTCCTGCAGGGTTTGCCTTGGTTACATATGCACAAATATGATTTTTGTCTGTGCAGCTTTTTTTGTGTGTGTTTGTGCTCTCTGCAGTATTTTTAAATGTACCTTCACTTTGGTAGCTGAATCTTAACTCCCTGTCTATTGATGTTTTAAGTATATACAACAACAAAAATATTCAAACTGAGCTTGTGAAGAAGTTGTTTCTATTTTGGTACCAGAGATTTGATAACATTGTTAAATGTACTGTTTTAAAATTACTTTAAAGTACAGGGCGGGTGGTTGGTGGTGGTGATGATGGTTGGTGGTGGATGTAATAGTTTGGGTGTTACCCATCCCTCACCCCCCTCCATGAATTCACCAGACTAGACTTAGCTGGAAGTTAAGGAAGCTATATTTACAGCTTGGCACAATTTACAAGCATATATATACACAATGTATTACAAATATTTACAGCTATATACAAGTTAAAAGTAATACAGAAATACAAAGCCCCTCCCTGAGCAGCCAGACTGCCCAAGAAGGCTCCCAACCAACCCCTCCTCCTTCTTTCCACCCTGTCCCTTATCTCAGGATCCCTCTTATGTGCAGGGTGAGCTGGGAAAAGGTTGTGAAGAGGTGTTAAGAAGGAATTGATTAGTTGGGTTACCCAGATGCAGGCAGAGAACTCAATACAGCAAACAGGCAAGCTACAGACTGACCTTATCTTTCTTTGTGTCCTTGTTTTTATATGTCCCAGCAGAACAAAGGGGTAATATAGGCATCACCATTATTTTCCTTTCACAGCTCAATAATCTAATTTCTTTCATTACAATACTTCAGTTAGCCTCAAACCAGCACAGTGGTGGTTGTTGGTGATGGGTGGTGATGGTGGTGAGTGGTGGGTGATGTTTTATGGCTGTAAATAATTAAAAGAATAGCTATCCCAAATATTGGGTAAAAAGTGATTCTAGAAGCAAAATGCAAAGGAAATGCAGAAAATTCACACTTCACATTTTATGACCAGGTGACCCACCTGGTGGGCGTGGGGAAGGCTGTGGATGTAGTCTACCTGGACTTCAGCAAGGCCTTTGACACTGTCTGCCATAGCAAACTCCTGGCCAAGCTGGCAGCCCTTGGTTTGAACAGGGGCACTCTGTGCTGGGTTAAGAACTGGCTGGATGGTTGGACCCAGAGAGTGGTGGTGAATGGTGCCACATCCAGCTGGCAGCTGGCACTAGTGGTGTGCCCCAGGGATCAGTGCTGGGTCCAGTCCTGTTTAATATCTTCATTGATGATCTGGACCAGGGGATTGAGTCCAGCATCAGTAAGCTTGCAGATGACACCAAGCTGGGAGCAGGTGTGGATCTGTTGGAGGGTAGGAGGGCCCTGCAGAGGGACCTGGACAAGCTGGACAGATGAGCATAGTCCAATGCCATGAGATTTAACAAGGCTAAGTGCCAGGTTCTGCACTTTGGCCACAACAACCCCAAGCAGCACTACAGGCTGGGGACACAGTGGCTGGAGAGCAGCCAGACAGAGAGGGAGCTGGGGGTGCTGGTCGACAGCAACTGAACATGAGCCAGCAGTGTGCCCAGGTGGCCAAATGGCATCCTGGCCTGTGTCAGGAATGGTGTGGACAGCAGGACAAGGGAGGTCATTCTGCTCCTGTACTCAGCACTGGTCAGGCCACACCTCGAGTCCTGTGTCCAGTTCTGGGCCCCTCAATTTAAGAAAGATGTTGAGGTGCTTGAATGTGTTCAGAGAAGGGCACCGAGGCTGGTGAGGGGCCTGGAGCACAGCCCTGTGAGGAGAGGCTGAGGGAGCTGGGGGTGTGCAGCCTGCAGAAGAGGAGGCTCAGGGCAGACCTCATTGCTCTCTACAGATATCTGAAAGGAGGTTGTAGCCAGGTGAGGTTGTAGCCAGGTGAGGTTGGGCTCTTCTCCCAGGCACCCAGGGACAGAACAAGAGGACACAGCCTCAAACTACACCAGGAAAGGTTTAGGCTGGATGTTAGGAAGAAGTTCTTTACAGCAAGAGTGATTGGCATTGGAATGGACTGTTGAGGGCGGGGGTTGGGGTGATGGATTCACTGTCCCTGGAGGTGTTTAAGAGGAGGCTGGATGAGACACTTAGTGCCATGGTTTAGTTATTTAGAAGGCTTAGGAGACAGGTTGGACTCGATGATCTTAGAGGTCTTTTCCAAGCTGGTTAATTCTGTGATTCTGTGAAATTGGTGCCTTCTAGAAGAGCAGCAGATTAAAAGCTGTGGCTCCAACAATACACTTCATTAGGTATGATGATTGTTGGCATGAATGTGTTGGTGCAGAATGATTGCAGAACCATTGTCAGGCGTTGTACTGCAAGCTAATCAACATCCTTCAGTCAACAATGACTCCATGGGAGAAAACCTGAAAGTCCTGCAATTATGCAGTTGTCTTACATAGTGAAAGAACTACTGCCCTAGACAAACAGAAAACTGGCAGAGCATTTGCAGTGGACAAAGACCACAGGTTCTTCATTTTAGAAGTGCAGTGTCTCTCCACATTTTCATTCTTCCTGGGGTAGGTTTCACTGTATCTTGGTGTGCAAGTCTCATTTCACAGGGGGGAAAAAATTCTTAGAAATATTAATTAATTGTTGATGAAAAGAGAGGGAAGAGACAAAATAAAGTAATTTCAGGTCAACTCTGTGATGCTGAATGAGAAATAATTGACCTATGAAGCTTTGCTCGAGTTGCCTTAGCTATCAATCCTGAAATAATGTGAGCATAAGAAAATTTATTCCTGCGTTTGTGTTAGCCTTAGCAAGATCTGACCCTTGCATGTAGTTAAAGGAGTCACTTTAATTCTGAGCAACTAAAAATCCTACCATTTCAGAAACACATTGTAGATGCTATGACAGCCAGAAGTACAACTGAAAATAAAGCACATGTTTATTTCCCAATGCCTTCCCCCAACCCCCCCGAAATAGACTCTCTAAACTGAGTTTTGTTTAACTTTACTGTTTAAACAAGGTCTGTTTGCTGCAAGTCACTAGAGGAGTAATAATCACCTCGTATGCTTTGGTTGACCAGTTGGCTACAAAACCAGTATACTCCCTGTTGCCCATGCCAAAGTAAATGTTTTGAAACTGTATCAGGATCCAGCTCTGGTTGAAACTGAAAAATGTCAGGAGAAATTAATGTGCTGATAGGTCTCCTCTGACTTGCAGCCCACAGTAAACTTTGCAGGGTCTTAATGGCACTCATTTGTTTTCTGAAATTCCACCCCACCCATAATAGTTTTACAAATCAAGATCAGAGAGAGTTTAGTGGCTGCTCTGACACCAGTGAACAGGAGGCTGTTGAAAGTCAGTGCAAGCAGCGTTGCTGCCTCTTGGCTTTGGCTCACACTCATCAAGCAGAATCTTCAGAAGTCACCAAGCTAAATGCTAACCAGAAAATGAACCAGCAAAATTAAATAGCTCATCTGAGTCAATATTTAATTAAATAAACCCACACACAACCCAGCCTGCCCAACTCCTCAAACCTCACCTCCCTCCCTATCCAAACTACTCTCTTCTGTCACCTCAAATATTTGAAAACTGGTTCTGAAATGAAATTATTTTTGGTCTATTGATTCAGAAGAAATTTGGTTTGGTCTGCTGGAAGAAAGAAGCTCTCTGATTGTATTCATCTCCACAGTTGGAACATGAAGATCCAAGATATTCCAAAACCATAGGAGCACGTTTTGACTTTTTTCATCTAATTCATGTCAGAGCAACAGAACAAAACAGAACTGAATGGAGTCTCATCATATCTTTATACAGATATGTAAGCTGTAAGTCTTTTAAAAACCAGATCACAGGATCATAGAATCATAGAATGGTGCAGGTTGGAAGGGACCTCAAGGATCATCCAGTTCCAACCCCCTGCCATAGGCAGGGACACCTACTACTAGAACAGGTCACTCAAGGCCTCATCCAGTCTGGCCCTGGCTCCAGGGAAGGAGCAGCCACAACCTCCCTGGGCAACCTGAGCCAGTGTCTCACCACCCTCACTGCAAAGAACTTCCACTTATTTACATGAATTTACGTGAATGTGAAACTGAACTGAAAAGAGAATAATTGCTCAAGTAATTTGACTATATGAAAGAAAAAAAAAAAAGAAAGATTTCTCAGAAAATGGAACACAAAATGTATATAATTATGATTTATTGCAAACATTAGCTAGCACACACAAAATGTGCTCCATAAAATGCATGTAGGAAATACTTTCCAGCTTCAATATTATTTCACTATACCCATTTCAAAAGTGAAATTAATCTCCTTCCAAAGGTTTTCTCATATTCTTTGCTTTAGCTCTTCCTCAATTTGACAAGACTTGGGTTTGCCAACAGAGGGCAATAGTCAAGCTAGGAAAGACAGCATCCATCATTTTTGCAACTTCTAATGAGTCAGAAGGACACATAGAATCCTCATCTGCTTTTATGGATATTGCTGTGTAATTGCAGTGTAATTATGGCACACAACAGCTTCAGAAAATTATCTTTGAAGAAAACAGCTGGTTCTCTTTAACAAACAGAGATGAAATCTTGTCAATTTAAAAAAAAAAAATCTAAAGGAAAAATACTAAAAATATATGCCAATAATAAACAGGCAACAACAACAATAAAATGACATTTAAAAAAAAAAAAAAAAAACAAAAAAAACCCTGGAATGGATAAATCAGAAAAACTGCTATGAAAAATAAGACTGAAGTATAAAACATTACGAAATTACAATGGTGTGAATGTGCTTTCATTATATGGTTTTATATTATGAAGCAAACAGGCTCATTGAAAGAGTTCCATTTTCCTTCTTCCACTCATGTAGTGCACAAGACCTCAATCCTGACAGTCCCTCTGCATGCTTTTTCCACTCAGCAGAAGCCTTTTTTATTTCACTGGAATTGGACAGCCTGAGAAAGCCAACCCAGAGCTCTGCACTGCAGCTCCAGGTCCACAGAGTTCAGCAAGCCGAATATCCACAGCTTCTGGGGGGCTGAGGGCAGGCGCCAGGCTGCCAACACCTGGGGCTAGGCTCGAGTGGGTGGCTGAAGGCAGAGGAGAATCTGTGCAGCAGCCATGGGGAAGGAGTGTGCTGTGAGGAGTGAAGTTTGCAAGGAGCAGCTTTTAGCAGCCAGTTGGGGAACGGGACCAAACCGCCTCCACCGCAGGCCTGGACCTACACCAACTGACATTAGCTAAGGAAAGTGGATATGGATTCAGTGCAGTGCTCTAAAGTGGAAACAATAAAAGAAGAGAAAGCAAATGTTGCAAAGTACCTTTTAGTAATTACAGCAGGCATTTCCAAGGCTTTTGATGTCTGTATTGATATATAAATACAATTATCATTATTATGCAATTAAACCTTACTAAAAATTAGTTAAAAATAGCAGTTAAACAATACATGCAGAAACATATGTCATATGGCAATGCTCCCTAAGCCCTAGGGCAAGGAAGCTTTCAGTGCTGAAGATCTTCATTTCCATATGGGAAAGTCAGTGAACAGAGGGAATGGGTTTCTGTCGTATCCATTCATTTGTGCTTGTGCTGTGTGGCTCTTTTGTAGGTAATAGGGAGACAGATAGGAGGGGGGAAAAATGTGCATCATAATATCTGTAGTATCTGTGTGCTGTGGTTACATGATGGAGCAAAACTAGAAGTGGGTGGATTCAGGATGGATGTGAGGAAGAAATTCTTCACCATGAGAGTGGTGAGACACTGGAACAGGTTGCCCAGGGAGGTGGTGGAAGCTCCATCCCTGCAAGCTTTCAAGGACAGGCTGGCTGTGGCTCTGAGCAGCCTGATCTAGTGTGAGGTGTCCTTGCCCATGGCAGGGGGGGTTGGAACTAGATTATCTTTGAGGTCCCTTCCAGCCCTGAAAATTCTATGATTCCATGAATTTCACAATTTGGGAAGTAAGTTGAACTACCAGACTGAAAATAGTTTTCGAGTGGGGAAAATTAACTACATTAAACTTGAAAGCATGTGGCTGGGTTATGCAAAGGAACTTTGACATATGGTAGAATCCGTGAAACTTTGAAAAGGGTTAGATTTTTGTTTATCAGAACCATATTTTTGCAACCCTTAATTTTCCCATATTTAGAAATTTTGTGAATACATTATTATGAATACATTAATTCTGTAGGCTATCTACATCACATTATGGAAGCATCACTTGTGGGTTCCTAGTTAAAGATGTGCTTTGCATTTACAGTAGGGTTATTAAGGTATAATGTTACATTTTCAGTCAATTTAACAGCATAACTAATAATAAATTAAACCCATGGCATATGCTATGTGAAGACAAAAAATAATTTAGCATTTCTGAAAGAAGTATTTAATTTTCTTAATGATGCGTGACTTTTTAGCTTCTTGCATTCCATTTCCTTGTTTGTTTAAATTTAAATTTGGTAGAAACAGTGATCAGGCTGAAGCAAACCTCAAATCAGAGTTCACTGTTGCACATCCATATTGTTCTTTTGCCCAAATATTCATGAAGTCTAATCTCTAACAGTTGATCCACTCTGTGGACAACCTTATTCCTCCATGGAATGGAAGTTTTCTAGAGCTTTGAGCAATACTGGGAGTGGAGGGTTGGAATTGTGGACAACTGGAAATACACACACACAATATACTGAGCAGAGGCTCACGTGTCTGTAGCAGGAGGCCCAAAATCTCTCTGCCATTTCCTAGTGTGAATTCTGCAGTATAGCCAAGAAGATGATCAGAGTGTGGGAGACCTCTCCCGTGAAAATGAGCTGAGAGTTGAGGCTGTTCAGCCTGATGAACAGAAGGCTTCAGGGAGACCTTAGCCTTCCAGTGTCTGAAGGGGCTACAAGGCAGCTGAAGAGGGACTTTTTACAAAGTTGTGTTATGATGGGATGTGGGGCAACGGCTTTGAACTGGAAGAAGACAGATTTAAATTCAGCATTGGGAAGAAATTCTTTCCCATGTGGGTGGAACAAGTGGCCTAGAGAAGCTGCAGAGGCTCCAACCCTGGAAGCGTTCAGAGAGAGACTGGATGGGACCTTGAGTAACATGACTTAGAAGAAGGTGTAGATTGGAAGTAGGTGATCTTTAAGGTCTTTTCCAACCCAAATGATTCTGGGATTGCCTGAAAAAGCAGGCAACTTTACAAAAATATGAGTTAACCACTCAACTGAGAAATACTTTCTGCACTGTGATCTGTAACATGATACGGGGAACAAATAGTCTTAAAATAGACCTCAGAGCATTTGATGCACCCATTTGTCCTGCCTGATAAAGAAAGGTGAGGGAAACAGTGATCTTTATGCATATTTCTTACCAAGAGGACAAAAAAGCTAAATTTGAAAGATGAGTTTGAATGTGTTATTGTCACTGGATGGAATATTGGCAAATAGTGTGACTGAACAAAGCACAGAACATGCTTGAACCTGTTCTAAAATGTTCAATCCATAGTTCTGTTTTATAGAACTAAACAAACTACACACTACTGGTGATAAATCTGGTGTAGACAATAACACAAGTTTCCCCATGAATTCTGCTGATTACTGAAAGAAATGTTATTATGGTTTGGACTTGCACCCCAGCAAAGTATTAAAGTATTTAAGCATTAAAATTAAATATGGACATTTGCTTCAAGAAACAGCAATTCTGGTTATGAACCAAAGTGTTCCATCAGTAATAGCAGAGTTTTACTGCACAGCTAGTTACATTTTTCTTTAAGGTCATTATGAAAAATGCATTTTTTTACATGGTAACACTCAACAACTGGCAGATAGATTTAGTATTTTTCAAAGGAGGAAACATTGCTGCAGGAGTTAATAATTTAAGGGTAGACATGAAGTCAGTCACTAGGAGGATCACAAGATGTTAGCGGTTGGAAGAGACCTCCACAGATCATTGAGTCCAATCCCTCTGCCAAAAGCAGGATCCTCTAGGGTAGTCTGCACAGGAATGCATCCAGGTAGATCTTGAAAGTCTCCAGAGAAGGATACTCCACAACCTCTCTGGGCAGCCTGCTCCAGTGCTCTGTGACCCTCACAGTAAAGAAGTTATTCCTTATGTTGAGGTGGAACTTCCTGTGCTGTAGTTTGTATCCATTGCCCCTTGTCCTATCACAGGACACAACTGAGAAGAGTTTGTCCCCTCCCTCTTGACCCCCACCCCTCAGGTATTTATAAACGTCGATTAGATCCCCTCTAACTCTTCTCTTCTCCAGATCAAGAAGCCCCAGGTCTCTGAGCCTCTCCTCATAGGGCAGTGCTCCAGCCCCTTCATAATCTTTGTAGCCCTCTCTTGGGCTCTTTTGAGTAGATCCCTGTCCCTCTTGAACTATGGAGCCCAAATCTCATTGCTATAATCCAAGTGAGACCTCACCAGGGCAGAATACGGGTGGGTGGGTGTGTGTGTGTGTGAAAAAAGGAATTTCTTGGTACACAAGGGACAAAGAATTTCTTTATCCAGAAGGATTTGCTAGCCTGTGGTCAGTAAGTGATACCACCACATCACTGTAATGCTGACATAAAGAACAACTGTTTTACATAAGCTTTAGTTCTGTTCATCCCATGCTTGGCTTTCTAGATGAAGCTCAAAGCTGCAAATGCTGAGGGTGAAAGTAACAGCATATGACAGATTTTATTCTGTAGGCAGCACCTTTAGGGGCAAAGATACTCAAAAAAAGGGAGAAATAATTTTTCAGATGTCAACATTTTGGGTGGATAATTTGGTTGTGAAACTTCTTTAGAGTTGAAGAAGGTTAGTAAGGTGTTACCTGTCTGGATAAAGATCATTACTCGTATCAGTGACATAGCAATATCTAAATCCACAGCTAACCACTAAAACAACAAATTGCTTTAGGAAGTATCTTTAAAAGTAGTATGCAAATCATAGATGCTTACCATTTTTGAATAGAGCTTTACTGAAAATAAAAAGTAGGCAAACTTCATTTAGAATCATAGAATCATTCAGGTTGGAAAAGACCCTTGAGATCACCAGGTCCAACCATTAGCCCTACTCTGCCAAGTTCACCACTAACCCATATCACTAAGCACCTCATCTCAGTAACCTTTAAATGCATTCAGCGGTGGTGACTCCACCACCCTGGGCAGCCTGTTCCAGTGCTTGACCACTCTTGCAGTTAATTTTTTTTCTCTAATGTTGAGCCTAAACCTTCCCTGCTGCAGCTTGACGCTGTTCCTTCTTGTTCTGTAACTAAATACCTGTCAGAAGAGATCAGCACCCACCTCTCTGTGTTGTCCTTTCAGGTAGTTGTAGAGGGCAACAAGGCCTCCTCTGAGCCTCCTCTTCCTCACACTAAACAGTCCCAGTTCCCTCAGCCACTCCTCATCAGACTCATCCTCTAGTCCCTTCACCAGATTAGTTGCTCTTCTTTGCACCTGCTCCAGCCCCTCGATGTCTTTCACACATTGAGGTGCCCAAAACTGAACATGTTTAGTCCCATTCGGTATTTTCCTTACACCTAAGCAAAAGTCTTTATCAAGTAAACATTTACAGGATAATTAAAATAATTTAGGGATGCTCAAGTATAATATAATTACCTCCAACTTGGTATGGTCCGTGAGGGGAGAGAAGACACATTGCCCTCACTGACATGGGATAAGATTACGATGCACACAATGACATGTCACTGAGGTAGCTTCTCCCAGCTCAGATGATGCTTTGTTCAAGATTTATCTAAACTACAGCAGCAGTGGCAGGTTAAGATGCTTTTGTTAACAGAGCTGCAACCCATTTCTGACTCATACGAGTCATCCTAACAGGCTGGCATGGCCTACCTCTTTGTGAAGAAAACCACTCCAATCACAGAAGAATCTCTCCAATCTCAGGCAGAGGGATCAGCACAAGGCATGTGAAGTGGCTTAAGTTTTCTCAAGCTAAGAG
>WBNM01025982.1:0-10821 GCA_013399055.1 Ramphastos sulfuratus | reverse complement strand
CAGGGAGGAGAAGGGAAAGGTATTGGTCAGTGTGATCGTTTTTGGGAGTTCCCCACCCCCCCACACTATGAAAAATCACCCAGACTAGACTCAGCCAGCAGAAAGTTAAGGACTGAAGCTCTATTTACAGCTTAGCACAATGTACAAGCAGATACATACACAATAAACATGAATAGTTACAGAAATATACAAGTTAAAGGTAATACAGAAACACAATCCCCCTCCCAGAAATCAGAGTCCCCAGGAGGGGCTCCCAACCACCCTTCCACCTTCTTTCCACCCCTCTGCCTTACCCCAGGTTCTGCCTTACTTGCAAGGTGAGTTTGGAGGATCGGCTGGGGGGTTAGAAGCAGAGTGATAAGTTAGATTACTTAGCAGAGAGGAGCAGACAAGGCTCCCAGACAGTAAGACTCTCTAATCTTATCTATATTTGTGTTCTTATTCTTATACATCTCAGCAAGCCTATGAGTGAAGTAGACATCACCATTGTTTGCTTTTCACAGCCTATAATATAATTTTTTTCATTAAAATATTCCAATTAGCCTCAAAGCAGCTCAATCAGGCGCTGCCTTTTAAGCTATGATACCAGATGATGGAATAGAATAACGATATTTACAATGTCCTGGGATGAGCAGATCCATCCCCCTAGGATGGTCCTCTGTCCCTATGGTTTTCTTAAGGGAGATCTAGGACCCCTCAAACTACCACAAAACTACACGAATGACAAACAGGAAATCTAAATGAGACTTTTAATTCTGTAAGTTCTATAAAAATGAAAGGGAATTCAGAACATCAGGAAATTAGATTTCACTTTGTTATTGGATTTTTGCAAAAAATGTCAACGTGTCCAAGCCTACTAGAAATGTTACATAGGAAGTGGATTCATAGATTCATAGGATGACTTGGGTTGGAAGAGACCTTAGAGATCATCTAGTTTCAACTCCCCTGCTATTGGCACCTGTCACTACACCAGATTGCTCAAGGCCTTATCCAACCCGTCCTTGAACACCTCCAGGAAAAGGGCACCCACACTCTCAGGGCAACCTGTTTCAGTGTCTCATCACCCTTATTGTAAAGCATTTCTTTCTAATATCTAGTGTAAATCTACCCTCCTCGAGCTTCAGTCCATTTCCACCTTGCAAGTGATTTAAAGTGAGATTCACACCACATGGACCTGCTTACCTGCTATATTCTGAGGTCTGCTCTCATAATTCAAGATAAACAACTTTTCATGTGTGTATGAACAGTTTACAATGAGGGCGGTGAAACACTGGAACAGGTTGCCCAGGCAGATTGTGGATGCTCCCTCCCTGGAGCTGTTTAATGCTAGGTTAGATGAGGCCTTGAGTGACCTGTTCTAGTGGGAGGTGTCTCTGCCTATGGCAGGGGGTTGGAACTAGATGATCCTTGAGGTGCCTTCCAACCTAAACCATTCTATGATTCCATGATTCCATTCTATATTTGGTCTTCAGGTGACGCAATATGGAATGGCTCTGCTAGCTTCCGTGTTTATAGCCAAATAATTATGACTCTATGCTTTTTACAATCTAACATTTCTTTAAAAAAGAAACTGCTTAGATAAATCCAGAGACAATCAAAATACAAGAGAACAAAAGTGATGTTGCAATATGAATTTTCACAGAAGTCCATATCAGGTAATATAGTCTGAATTCCTTTCAGGAAAGATCATGCTCTGGACACTTCCAAAACCTTCAAGAAAACATCACAAATTGCTCATCCTCAAATATCAAAGTGAGAAAATACTGACTTATATGCACCCCTATTTTCCCAGGACTATTAAAAAAAATATATTCCTATTTCATAATAAGATTAAATTTTTCCAAACAAAATTAAGTACTGGAAGAGGGCCAAAGTGACTCCAGTCTTCAAAAAGAGGAGGAAGACCTAGGTACCTACAGAATAGTCAGCCTCAGTTCCATCCTTGGAAAGATGTTGAAGCTTGTTCTGGAGGTCTTCTCTAACCAGATGAAAGAAAATAAGGTTATTAAGAGTAGCCAGCATGGATTCACTAAGGGTAAATCTTGCTTGACTAATCTGATAGCCTTCTACAAAGGCATGACCAAATATATAGATGAAAGGAGAGCAGTGGATATTATCTATCTTGACTTCAGCAAGGCTTTTGATACCATCTCCCATACTGTCCTCATAGGTAAACTCAAGAAGAAGGGTTAGGTGTTTGAATTTCCTTAGTTCCACTGAGAAAAGAGATGTAAACATCACAGTGACCCTCTTGCATTGTGGTACATGGATGAGAGTTTCTATCACAGTTTGCCAGAATAGTAAAGACTTTGCCTACAGTTCAGGTTACACTATTAAAAGAGTAAGTTATAAATATTTATTATAATAAGCAGTGTCTAGTAACAATATTGTAGTAAACACAACACAATGAAGTCGTCAGCTTGACCACTTAAAAAAAGTTGAGTATACAATAGAAAATCATCTATGCCACAATCTTTCTCTCTTCTTCTTTTCTTTTTAGAAAAATCTTCCAAAAAATTCTTTCAAGGATGTAAAAACAAACAATCAAACAAAACCAAAAAAACCTCCCAAACAAAGAAAAGAAAATCAATTCAAATAGTTGCATGTACCTGCACTGAAGAATTTTACTTGGATATAACAGAGCAATTTGGTGTCCTGCTGCCTTTTTGCTTCCAAATTACTTTTGTAAAAAGTTTTTATTAAACAAACTTATTTACTCAGCAATTTTAAATTGCTATGAAACAATGAAATTTCTTAACATTGTTTTCCAATTCAACATAAAGAAACCTGAGATGATTATAAACATTGAATTAAGTATTGATTACTCTTGACATAAGAAGAGAAAGGCTAAATTTCATTTACAGCAGCAAAAATTATCAAAGAAAAAAAAAATTAGATAAGAAAAAGAGATGATTTCCCAAAAGTCAAAAAACATTTAAGATGCTGTTGATCTTATTGTCAAAGATTAATGAACGACGATGGTCTAAGAACACAAAAAAAGCTACCATTAGCAAAAAATCAGATTATTCTATGGACATACTTTCATCCTGAATTGCTAATTGATGTGGGTGCTGAAGGTCACTCTAACCTTATGTAAAAATGCTTAATTAACTTTAGGCTAGGATCATGGCATAATTTCTACAACCCTTTTTGTAACTAGATTATGATGGGGGTTTTATAGCTTTGAAAAAAAAAGCCAAGGAACAGGTTTTAAAGAATAGCTGTGACAAAGTGATCAGCTATTGACAGGAGGAACCAAAAACAGATTAAAAAAAAAAAATCAAAACCATTAAGGGACACAAAAGATCATTGAGATTTTTCCATAGTGGAGCATTTTATGTGACACCTTTCTGGTGAGAGGACAGATTTTTTTTTTTTTTTTTTTTTATTTGATTATCTGTGCAGTTTACTGCAAGACTTGCATATAATAATAGTAATAGTAACAGCAACAGTAATAATAATAATAATAATAATAATAATAATTTTTAAATGCCTTTTGTAAAGACAGTTTCCTCAGTAACATATTGCTGCTCTGTTTTTTTTTTCTTTAATGTTCAGCTACACCTGCTTCCTTAAATTATAACTTTAATGGAAATTACTGCCCTACTTGCTTCTGAGTTCCTAAGAATGAGGAGTAAAGGGGCTGCAACTTTGAACACCATTTTTTTTTCCCCAGAGATATTTCTGTAGCTCTTTCCAAATTATTATTCCGAGAGATCTGATTATTTTCTAATACATTCCTTCCTCCTGAAGGCTACCCATGTATCATTTAAGTCCCAACAATAATTTCACACTAGAGTATGCCATACATACCTACGAGAGTTCTGCTTCTGGCAGTGCAGTTCACCCTCACCCTCACTGCACTAACTGCTACTCTTTCCTACTACATTTCCTCCTCTCCTTTTCTAGTGCATCCCACAAGTCATTTAGAAGCTGTCTTCAAGTTGTCTTCAATATGAGATACTGAATGATATCTTATGTGCCTTCATGGTGGAATGGGACATTATCATGCCTTTTTTTTTCCTACTAAGCTTGTGCTCTGACCAGCTTTTACAAGAAATAAAGACCACATATACTTTGACAGCACCATTAAGGGAGACAGACTCCCATGAAGACTATAACATTTAGGCTGCAATTCCTTCTATTTCTGAACATTAGCTAAATATAAAAATGTCATTTTTTTTCCCCATACAAAATTTTATGAGTTTTACTCCAGCAAACCTTTTTCCTGTTTTAGCATACCCTGTTTTATAGATTCTATATTCCTGTGTATGGTGTCTCAGTAGGCTCCAAAGAAAAATAAGATGGATATAGGCTATATTTCTTTCTCATTTTCACTAAAACACATTCACCTATGAAAAATTCAACAAAATTGATATGAATTAAAAACAGTGTGATGGAAGTTGTGCTTTATCATGCTTATACAAAACAATAATATTATGAAAATGAGGAAAAGTAAAGGAAAATCAAGACATTAATAATTTTAGTCAAATTTTTCAATTTTTAATGTCACTTTAGACAATTCAAACCATCAAGAATATCACAATATAGAAAACCTAAACCTGCAAATTAGTACTTTAAGATGAAAGCTTATTATTAAGAAGCTGTTACGACAAAATATTTCTATCTGTTGCTAGAGTAATATGTGGTTTGAATTTACAATAAGATTTATCTGTAATTTATTACAGCTTAAATTAAATATTAAGATTATGTGGTGTAATAAATTATGGTGAATTCTTAACTGTATGAATTTATATGTTCAATTTTACATTGAAAGACCTAAGGGGAATCAAAGTCTTCAATATTAATCCCAATAAAAGCTTTTTGCAAAATTATTACTGAGAACAGATTTTGTCTTCAATTTATATTTTGGAAAAAAAAAAAACCTACAGAATTTGAACCTGTATTTGAGGTACATAGATCTGAATATCTGTTTTCTTTTGCCTGCTTTGAACTCTCCTTCATGAGAGGAAGTTAGCATCAGGATAAGCTGGGTTTGGTTATTGCTTGACATTTTTCATACTTTAACATTACACAGTTCAAAATGTCATTTGCTCTCCTGATATCCTCTGTTACACATACCCATGAAAAAGCAAAAACTCTGATAATCCTGAATATGACAGCTCCATTTAAGAACTACTCATTTTTGAGATCTCACTAACTAGTAGAGATTTATTTGACGTGAGTCTAAAAGGCTATGTTCATTAATTCCCAACACAAAGGGAGGATTAACTTCTGTTTGCTGATTTGTACAGATATGTAACAGGAGACTGTAGAGGTAATGTAGATGTTGACCTGATTTTATCTTCAGCTGTTACAGTTCAGACATGACTTGTAACACAAAAGCCCTGAGCAAACAAACAAAAAGATCTGAAGCATTACTGCCACTGAGCTGCGTGAAATGGAATTGTATTTTATAAGCAAATACTTCAATAAGCTTTTAGTAAGAGTTTTCAATCAATAAAATACTGTTAAAATGATAAGCTCTTGAAATCATCTTGGTCTCTCCACAAATGATGTATCTTTTCTATTCCACACACAAAGAGAAAATTAATGGAAAGTATTTACAAGGTAGTTTGCAGATGAAAGACTTTTTAAATAATGGGGATCTAAAATGAGGCACGAGGTGGTCAGCAGCTCTGTAATTGATTCAGTAGCTTGGTCTAGTGAAACAGAATTATTTTAAAGAAATTTGGATATATTTAAGTATTAAAACAGCCATAGAGTAAACCAGACTGTTCAGAATTGATCTAAAGGGCACAATTCTAAGAGGTACTTTTTATTATTAGCAGCACTGTACTAAGGTTAGTTTCCTGTACATTATATAAGAAGATTGAAACCAGGAGAAGCAGTCCCTGACACCTCAGCTGCTACTGCTTGCTCTTGTGACCTTTCTATCCTCAATTCTCATTTCAGCAGAAGCATCTGGGTGGCCACATGGTGAAGAGAATGCAAGTTAAAACTAGTTTGGTAATAAATAAATAGAAAGAAATAGAAGTCTGTGATTGCTTTCCCAATAGTGCCTAGTACTAGTTGAAGTTGCAAGAAGGCATCCTGCAAACTTTGTATCTTTTTTTTTTAATAAAAGATTATTTGATTGTTTGTTTTGTTATGTTTTTCTCACTGTTCTGTTAAATCCTGATTTTAAAAAAAAGAAAATAGCTGACAATTTATAAAATCATTCATACATAAAAACTGCACAAAAATCATACAGTGTGTCCAAATTTAATTACTTAATGAAAAATAGACAAAATTAATTAAGTTTCTCATACAATTTTCATGCCTGCACAAAATGACCAATATTTTTCTTTTTTATTACATAAACAGAAAGAGAACAAAGTATAAATCAGGACTTACTGCAAAGATGCAGTACTTCTTCTAACCTAACCAAGTGGTGCAAACTAAACAAACCACCTATTCCTCTTACTCATCCCTTTCTTATCTTCTGGGCAGAGAACAGTTGAATATATGTATTTCAATCTAAAATGACAAATAAAAACATTCAATTGAATACAGAATGTGACCTGCATATAAAATGCAAGTCTCTGGTTATTTACTTTAAAGACCTAGTAGTTTTCAGCCATAGAGGTGAACTGAGACCTACACAGGTCAAAATAACTGGCATTTGGATGCCTATCTGAAGACTGTAAGAATAATCTAGAAACAAGCAGCAGTCACACTGCCAATTTTGATTGCCTAAAATTAAGTAGAAGAATTATGTGTATGAAAGGATAATTTTCTTTCTATACATTAAGATTTCTTTGTATACATTCATTGTATACATTAAAATGTCTTTTAAACTAATTGATGGGACAATTCTCTGTCCCTTGGGAAATAAGGTTTCATTCTTTAGTCATTTAATTGATCCTCCTCTTTGTCTAGCATGAAATTACTGAAAACTTGAATTCATTGAAGATACAATGGTGTGAGAGTGATGGGAATTAGAACACTTTCATTCCTTTTAGCAACTATACAGCCAGGTAGAAGTTTATGAATAAACATGGATGCAGAATTGTTCAGATTATGCTAACACAGATGGGAATTTTTTAAAACCCAGTGGCACAAATTAGTATAAAGGGGCACACCTGCCACTGATAGCATAACACAGTCTTTTTGTTGTCTATGCAGCAATTAAATCTCTTAGCCATTTAACTGTTCTCCAACAATAAGACCCTGAAGACATCGATTTGTGTAGCTTTTCTTTGCATATAATGGCAACTTGCTTTAAGTACCTCTTGTTCATTTTGTAGAGAAGGTAATGTGCTTCATTTAGTCTTTCTATAAGATCTTGCTAAAACTATGGACTCACAGGAAGAAAAGTGAGGATTTTACATTCTTTCCTGAAGAAAATGTTTTCTTTTTTATTTAAGTTAGAAATTCTTTGGTTAGTTGGTTGGTTTTGGTCATGAAGAACATTAAATTAACATCTAACATAAAATATTTCTAAGCAAAACAACAAACAGTACCTGGCTTTAATGCTTTCTGAATTATTTAAAATTAGGACAGAAACTTGCAATATGATAACACCACCGCAACTACTAGTTACAGAAAACTCAATCAGCATCAGGTAGTCTTCAAACACATCAATGCTTTGTACCATAATAAATATTTCTAGTTAATGTTTAAATTATCTTCTCTAAGTAAAGTATAAAAGTGTACTTTTAAAGTACAGTTAATTTAAGTTAAAAATATTAATTTAAAAGGTATGTTCTAAAATAAAATCATTCATATTCAAAATTTTGTTTTTATTTAACCAAATTATGATACATGTAAGCAGAACACAGGTATTCTGCAGTAGTGCTTCCATGGTCCTAATTTTGCTTCTTTTTATTTTGACGTTAGTCAAGAGTTACACATGAGANGAGCCCCAACTCTTGTAGCCTGTCCTCATAGGAGAGCTCATCTGATAGGCCTATTAGCCTTCCATGACAAAACTCAAATTCAAGTTGGTTGGAGTCAAATAGATTATTTCCTTCTGTTCACTGATTTTATCTCAGAAGCAAGAACTTGCTTTTCAACGTGTCATTTCAGGCTCTTTTAATATATTTTTCCAGTACAAATTACTTTCATGCTTTCAAAAAATGATGGAGGAGTTTCTTCTTCTAATGCTGTTCCATCACAATTGTCTTTGAAATATCACCTTAAAGTATACATTGTAAATAGAATTGGTAAACAGAGCCACAGTAAAGCTACTTGGCAGCATAAAATCTGCACTAAGCTGTACATGTTTACCACAAAGCTTTACTGCAGGAGTTACCAGTCTCTGACTAATTCAATTTGTAAGCATAATATTGAACATTAATGTGAAGATAAAGCATTGTTCTGTTGCATGCTATAGCTTTACAGTTCAAAAAGCTTCAAAACATTCAAGTGAAACCAAATCAAACTGTCATTTAAGAATGTATAGCTGAATAATATCCATAATGAAACAAGCTATATTAAATAAAGAGCACTCTGGTTTCTCTGTTGTCAACAAAGAAATTAACTTGAAGAAAGTGAGCGATAGGATTTACATGCAGCAGTAGTAATGATTTCGCTTGATATTTGCATATTAAAACTTGCATTCCAGCAAAGCAAGTGACTTTGACAAATTGCCTTACACATAATTATTGAATATTCTTATGCATCTCAAAAGAATTCACACAACTTTTAACATAAATCTTTAATTTCTTGCGAGGGTGTTTTTTATACTCTTTAATGTTTTTGATCATTTTTCTTTTCTCAGTCAGAATTCTTAATAAATCTTGTCATATTTTTTAATTAAAAAGTGTATGAAATACAACACTGGTTAACTTATTATTTTTTTTAATCTATTTATTTTCCCATCTGTAGCTTTTTTTTTTTGCTTTTGACTGAGGTGTCTTTAAAAAATTGTGATTTTTATCAATTTTTCTGGAATACTGATTCCTGAAAAGATCTGAAGTAGCAGTATTTTTCAGTCCTAGATCTGTAGTACATTTTCATGCCTTGTGCACTAAATGTTTATGCTTTATACTATTTTTCAGATTTAACATGTACAGAGTTACATTATGACAGCATTTCTTGTTTTACCACACACATTTTATTCCATAATATTTGCTCTTTCTGAAAATCCCAGAGGAAAACTTAATCTATCATCTTGACTTCTACTTGATTATGACTGGGGAAAGAAAAAAAAAAAAAAAAAAGGCAGTGTCCATTCATAAGTTCAACTCATGATACACTTGATGCTGGTCTTGACATACTTGCACCAGAGGTTCACTTGCAGATAAACTTCTCCAGACCTCATCTTCTTGCTTCAGAGTCCTCAGCTCTGGGTACTGTTGGTGCATTTCCCTTGATGGTCCCAAGCTCTTACCTTGGAATTGACAGTGAACGATTTTCTTACATTCACCTTTGCCATCCTTCTCATGATTTTATAAGCCAAGATGTCATATATCTGCCTTCAGATGATTTATATAGACTTTTATCATATTTTATGTCATTTTATCTTTTTCAGCCAACAACATCCTAGTCAATGCAGTCATCTCTCCTAGAGAAACTGCTGCTTATCTTTGATAGTCCCTCTTGTCCTTTCTATTGCAGCAGCTCTAAATGGGAAAATCAGAACTATGCAGAATGCCCAAAATGTGGAGGCACCATGGATTTATGTAGTATCCTGATGACATTCTCATTTGTCCTCTGCTCATTTAAATCCTAGAAACTCCTAGAATTTAGTGCTTTCTTGATCCTTCCTGGGGATGCACATTAAGCCACTGGCTTGCCTTGTAATGCTGCTAAAGCTATTACAGAGCATCTGCATTTTCACCTGTCCCAGTCCCATTTAGAAAGTGGGTGGCAGTAGGTAGGTCTAGTACAAAAAAAAAAAAAAATCCCATGTTGTTCTCTTGTTACTGCATAATTACTTACCTTTGTGGTAAGTATACAAAAATGTATACCAAAATGTACTTTGTATTAAGAATAACCTTTGAAAAACTGCCTCTGCTATGCCCAGACAAGGCATGCTTCATGTATCTCCATGAAGATAGCCAAAAATTCTATACCAGAAACCATTTAGTCCACGTGTTGGAAATGCATGAGAATTCTCAATATTTTTGCCACAGTTAGCAATCCTGGATGTATCATACTCTAATATACTTTCAGTATCTCAAAGCTGAGCCATTACCTGAAATCTGATATTAATCTCCATTGTAAAAATTTACCATTTATACAGTTGTTATGGAAGGGGTAATCAATTACTGTGAGACAATATNTGGGCAGAGCACAGCCTTGCATAAGGCAACCATGTGCACCTTGTTTACCGCAGTTGCTGGGCAGGCCACAGACCCCAGACTTAGTGGCACCAGGTTCTTTGTCCCTTTTCCTGTGGTTGCTCTCCCCAAAACAGAAGGAGGGAGAGCAGAAAAATATGCCTGGGCAAGCCAGGATATGTACAAGCCTAATTTGGCTTGTTTAGGCCTACCACAACAACAGTTATGAATTGAAGTTACTAGCTTACGTAATTTGAAGAGACTACTATTTTACATGTCTGAAATGTGGGTGGGGTAGGGGGTGGGGGGAAGAAAAAGATCAAATTTGTCCCCTGAATATTCTGAAAGGGTGAGTTTTTGCACATACAGGGGTTGCTTGTGACGAAAAGTCTTTGAAGTGAAATTCCTGTTATGTATCATTGTGGATGTCTGCCTTTGTTTTGCGTTCTTTTTTGTTTGTTTCCTTGTTTGGTTGATTTGTTTTTTAATAATAATCCTTCATGCTACTGTGTCTCAGCTGACATTTTTTTTCTCTGATCTGAGGATGTCAAGAGCTAATCTGGTTCAACAATGAGGTTCAACAAGACCAAGT
>WBNM01025981.1:12216-25543 GCA_013399055.1 Ramphastos sulfuratus | reverse complement strand
TTTTTTTTTTTTTTTTTAATTAAAAAAAAAAATAGTGGAAAACTTAACAAGAAAAGAAATAAATAAATTTAAAAAAAAAAAAAAATTGCTCCTGCAATTTGGGAAGAGGTAAACAAGGCATAGAAAAATCCATCAAAACTCTACCCAGGTGTCTCTGGGGATGATTTCTTGCATGCAGATTCATGCTCAGTGAAAGGAGGAGTGAGACCAGATCCCACTCCCTGGGATCTTAAAAAACCCACTGAAGTCATTTGCAACCAGATCAGCTCCTCAGGGGCCCTGACTGTGATGGAGGCACCAGCCCAAGCTGCAGGGCTCATCAGCAGTTCAAGTACAACATCTTTCATCTCCTGGGTGGTCCTCAAGTCAGAGCCTTCATCTCCTCTTCCCCCCCCTCCTTTCCCCAACCAGGCATTTGCTGATGCCATTGTTTAATCCAGCCAAGGATCTGCTCCATTTTCCATGCTCCAAGGTAATTTTGGTGAGGCTGCTCTGTTCCTGCATGCCAGTTAAAGAAAACACTCTCAGGCAGGTCTCCTTCCACGGGGCATTTGTAATCCTGTGAGGTTTGTGTGTAATAAATCTCCTGCCCTGTCTGCTTTCCATTCTGGGGGAGGCTGCTGGTGCAGACCCCCAGCCCTTGCTCCGTGTGGAAGCAGCTGACAAAGAACTCTCCTGATAATTCCTTCCAGATGGGGCCAAGGCAGCATTTTCCCAGCACAGAGCTCTGCAAATGGAACAGGATCTTCCTCAGCTCTCTGCTCCCCACAGCCTGCTGGAAGAGGTCCTGGCACTGCTGTGCCAGAGTGGAGAAGCTCCTGGGCTCAGCAGACCACAGCACATGCCCTGGCTCTGGAGGCTGTGCCCTCCTGGCAAGCACTGCCACACAGCAAAGCAATCATAGGATCACAGAACCAGGCAGGGCTGGAAGGGACCATAAGGAGCATCCAGTCCCAACCCCCTGCCATGCCCAGGGACACCTCACACCAGCTCAGGCTGCCCACAGCCTCATCCAGCCTGGCCTCAAACCCCTCCAGGGATGAGGCTTCCACCACCTCCCTGGGCACCCCCTGCCAGGCTCTCACCACCCTCATGCTCAACAACTTCTTCCTCACATCCAGGCTGACTCCCCCCATTTCCAGCTTGGTTCCATTCCCCCCCCTCCTATCCCTACCTGACAGCCTCAAAAGTCCTTCCCCAGCTTTCTTGTAGCCCCCTTCAGATCCTGCAAGGCCACACTAAGCTCACCTGGGAGCCTTCTCCTCTGCAGCCTGCACAGCCCCAACTGCCTCAGGCTCTGCTCACAGCAGAGCATCTCCAGATCTCTGCTCATCCTCTTGGCCCTGCTCTGGGCACCTTCCAGCACCTCCACATCCATATCTGCACCAAGACAGCTGAAGGGGCAGCTGCTGGGAAGCAGCTCCATGGAGAAGGACCTAGGAGAAGCTGCCCATGAGCCAGCAAGGTGCCTCTGCAGTCAAGAAGGCAAATGGGCTCCTAGGGTACATTAAGAAGAATGTGGCCCTCAGGTTAAGAGAGGTTCTTCTCTCCTCTGCTCAGCCCTAGGGAGGCCACATCTGGGATTTCCTCAAGGCTCAGCAACAGCTAAAGGGCCTGTGGAAGGCAAGAAGATGGGGCCAGGCTCTTCTCAGTGGTGCCCAGCAACAGGACAAGGGGGAGTGGGCACAAACTGGAAGCCAGGAGGTTCCATTTGAACAGGAGAGGCAAATCCTTTGGTGTGAGGGTGCTGGAGCCCTGCAGCAGGCACTGAGGCTGCTTTGGGAGCTCTGCTGTGCAGCTGGGTCTGGCAAGCAGCAGAGATGCAGCAGTGGGGGGGAAGGGGCATCCCCATCTCATGAAAATGCTCTTCAAAAGGACCCCCTCGACACACTGCATCTCCAGCTGGACCCTGGCACACCCCCCCTGATGCATGCAGCTCCTTTTGTCCCATCAGACACCTTTCATACACACAGCAGGAGACACTTGAGACATCCTTTGGTTATTCCTCATCAGCTGTTGCAGGCAGAGATGCAAACCTCCACCTGGCAGCTCCTGCTCCTTTATCAAATCTCTGGCATCACCTTGTCAAAGTAACACTTCTGCCTTGTCCCTTCCTTTAGGGTTCAGCTTCTGCCCTAAAGCAGAACTTAATGCCAGCACTCACAGATGCTTTTAAGTCCCTGCTCTGTGGCTCTGGCCACTTCAGGAACGTTCTAAGGCAAAGGGAAAAGTCTGTGCTGGAGAACTGCTCCATCCAGCTTGCCTGAAAGGCAGCCACATGCTCCTGTGCTTGACCTGCTTTTCCCACCACACCACCAGCCAGGCTAGCAGCAAGCCCAGCACACAGCAATGGTCCCACCACCAGGTGCCAGGTAGGTGCCAGCAGCTGCCCTGGCACGATCCTGCTGTGGAGAGCTGGCAGAGGTGAGAGCTCCCTGTGCCAAGGGCTGCAAGAGGAGGGAACAAGAAACTTCCCACGTTGTGCTAACACTGTTGTTGTTCTCCCAGGCTGGATTCCTCCTCCCAGCACACCCACAGCAGGCAGCTACACTCTGCCTTGTGCCATTTGCTGGGCAGCTTTCATGCACCAGTATGTCTGGGGGTGCTGCCAGGCTGCACCCCTGTGGCTCCCCACTTCAGAGGAGAGGTTTTCCATGGCACAGAAGTGAAGCCAAGGAGCAGATGCTGGTGGGCATCCCTGAGCCTGCAGGGCCAGGCTTCACTTGTTGCTCTGGGCACCTGTGGCACAGCCTGGGCATCTTCAGGTGCAGGGTGCTGAGGGCTGCTGCCAGGGGGTGCTGAGCACTTCTGAAACCCAGAGAAGGGTTGTGGCAGAGGCAGCCTGGGGAAGTGAGGGTGGGCAGCAGAGCAGATCCTTTCTGTCCACATTCACCAGTGAACATTCCAAGTGGGAGAAGGTTTTGCCTGGATGTGAATGAACACAGGCTGGGAGGGGCAAAGGCCTCAGGGCACAGCCCAAGAGCTCTGGACCAGGATGCCCACGGGAATAAAAGGGGCCCAAAATCTTCAGCACTGTAGGCTGCAGCCTGGCTTCTGACAGAGGATTCTTGAGCACTGCCTTCAGTTTGGGGCTCCCCAGTTCCAGAGGGACAGGGACCTGCTGGAGAGAGGCCAAGGGAGGGCTGTGAGGATGAGGAGGGACTGAGCACTGCCTGGGGAGGAGAGGCTGAGGGACCTGGGGCTGAGAGTCTGGAGAGGAGAAGGCTGAGAGGGGATTTGATCAATGTTTATCAATAGCTGAGGGCTGGGGGTCAGGAGGGGGGGGACAGGCTCTGCTCACTGCTGCCTGGGATAGGACAAGCAGCAATGGATGGAAGCTGCAGCACAGGAGGTTGCAGCTCAGCACAAGGAGAACTTCTTGCCTGGAAGGGTCCCAGAGCCCTGGCACAGGCTGCCCAGAGAGGCTGTGGAGTCTCCTTCTCTGGAGCCTTTCCAGACCTGTCTGGATGTGTTCTGTGTGCCCTGAGCTGCATTGTCTGGTCCTGCTCTGGCAGGGGTTGGACTGGATGAGCTCTTTGGGTCCCTTCCAACCCCTGACATCCTGGGATCCTGTGATCTGTGATCCTGTGATCTGTGATCTGTGATTCCAGAGCTGGCAGCTCACAGCCACAGGAGCTGTGTTGGGTGACTCAATCTCTTCTGTCCTGCACCATCAGACAGCAGCCTCTGGCTGTGTCCTGCAGCCCGGGTGAGGAATTCTCTTTTCTCTCTCGGCAGAGCTGTGTCCTGCCTCGCTGGGCAGCGCTGCTACAGCCAGAGGGCAGAGCATTAATTCTCTCCTAAGCTGCTGTGACATCCCTGCTCCAGCAGCCGCTGCCAGCTCCCCTGGGCCGTGCAGTGCTCAGCGCTGCCCACGGTGCCAGCTGACTCCTGGTCCCATCGCAGCCAGCCGAGAGCTGCCTCTGACGCTCTGCAGCCACTTCCTGCCTCGCACCATCAGGTCCCACGCAGAGCATTCATGGAGTGGAGAGGCACTGATAGGGGCAGTGAGTAGAGCAATGGACACCACCAGGGAGGTGTTTGAGTCTCCAGCCCGAGGCTGCTCAGATGTGGTGCTCAGGGAGTGTGGTCCAGGGGTGAGCTTTGCTCTTAGCTGGGCTTGGGAACCCCCAGGGTCTTGCCAAGCTGAATGGTTCTGGGGTTCTGTGGATGCCCAGAGGGGCATGTGGAGGAGCTGTGGATGCTCAGAGAAGGAGGAGAACATCTTAGTGTGGCCTTGCAGGATCTGAAGGGGGCTACAAGAAAGCTGGGGAGGGACTTCTGAGGCTGTCAGGGAGGGATAGGACTGGGGGGAATGGAACCAAGCTGGAAATGGGCAGAGTCAGCCTGGATGTTAGGAAGAAGTTGTTGATCGTGAGGGTGGTGAGAGCCTGGCAGGGGCTGCCCAGGGAGGTGGTGGAAGCCTCATCCCTGGAGGTGTTTAAGGCCAGGCTGGATGAGGCTGTGGGCAGCCTGAGCTGGTGTGAGGTGTCCCTGGGCATGGCAGGGGGCTGGAGCTGGATGCTCCTTGTGGTCCCTTCCAGCCCTGCCTGATTCTATGATCTCAAGGCACTTTTCAAAGGCACTTCAGCATCTCTCATTCTCCTCAGTGCAAGGACCATGGCCCAGCTTTCAGCAGCACTTGGCTCCATTTCTGGCCAAGCTTTCAGTCTTCTGTTGGTGCTTTCTGCTGAAGGAGGTTGAGTTTTGCTTGGCTTGTCCCTGGCAAGCAGCGAAGCGCCCACACGCTCCATGTGCTCCACAGCCTGCTCCAGAGCCTGGGGGATGCAATCCCTTTGACTTCCACACAGCTCCAATTCAGGCTGCTGGTGCTGGATGAGATCAGCCCTGAGGGGCCTGAAATCACAATGCCCTGAAGGGGCTGAGGGCTGCTGTGGTCTGGCTCATTTGCTCAGTGCCCAGAACCACCAAATCATGAAGGCTGGAAAAGACCTCTAAGATCAAGTCCAAAGAGCAACCCAACACCACCATGCCCACCAAACCCTGTCCCCAGGTGCCATGTCTTTTTGAACCCCTCCCCAAGGATGGTGACTCCACCACCTCCCTGGGCAGCCTGTGCCAATGCCTGACTGCTCTTTCAGCAAGGACATTTCCCCCTCACCTCCACTGCCTGAGTTGTACCTTGGATGTGTTTTCATCAGCAGACAGCAAAACAAAGCAGCTGCTTTGCAGCCAGGGGCTCCACTTCTCACCAAGCTCCAAGTGAGCTGATGCTGGATACCAGAGGAGAGGTTGTCTGAAGGGTGGCAGCAGGGATGGCAGCAGGGGTGGCAGCTGCGTTGGTGTTCCTGGCTTTGCCAGCTCAGTTCTCTGCAGGTTTGTTGCTGTGGTTAGTTCCAGTCCTCCAGGCATGTTGAATTCCTACAAGGTGGATCTCTCTGCTTGAAATGATGGCATTCTGGAGCTGGAGCAAGGCTGCTGCTGGCAGATAGGGCAGTGGGTGCCACCCATGCTGTGATGGCAGCGGAGCAGGAGCGATGCTGGGCACGGCCTGGCTTAGAGGTGGGCACTGTGATGTTTCCCTGCTCGTGGCAAGCAGGTGAAGATCATCAGGCTGGAACTTGCCTTAGGCCAGTGTGAGTCTGTTTGTTAGCTTTCAGCAAAGTTATGCTTGGTGTGTAATGAAAAATCAGCCCCTCTGGGCATCAAACTGTTTTCATTTCAGAGTGCTTGGCAAGTGGTGCCAAGGATGACACAAGCAAAGACACACACACACCCCCCAGGCAAAGAAACCTCCTGTCTGTGTCTGCAGAGCACTGCAGACCCAGGATGTGCTGAGGGGGTTGTGTTGGCATAACCCCATGGAGGAGCTGGGGGTACCTGAGTCACTGAGCACAGCTACCTGGGATGTAGCCAGGAGAGGCTAAGTCTTGGTTGCTGTGCTGCCAGGGATGTTACAGCTACAAAGTGGGGAAGGGTCTGGAGAGGAGCAGCTGAGGGAGCTGGGGGGGGTGCAGCCTGGAGAAGAGGAGGCTGAGGGCAGAGCTCATTGCTCTCTGCAGCTCCCTGAGAGGAGCCTGCAGCCAGCTGGGGTTGGGCTCTGCTCCCTAGCATCAGGTGAAAGAACAAGAGGAAGTGGCCTGAAAGTGTGTGGCAGTGTTGATCTCTTGATCCCCCTGTGAAGGGATCTGGCCAGGCTGGATCAGTGGCCTGAGGTCAGTTGTATGAGGTTCAGCAAGGCCAAGTGCTGGGTCCTGCCCTTGGGTCACCACAAGCCCAGGAGTGCCCCAAACTTGGGGCAGAGGAGATGGAAAGTGCCTGGCAGAGAAGGAGCTGAGGCTGTTGGTTGAGAGTGGCTGCAGATGAGCCACTGTGTGCCCAGGTGGGCAGGAAGGGCACCAGAATCCCTGCTTGGCTCAGCACTGGTGTGACCAGAGAAGTGCCCTCAGCAATGGGGAGGCCACACCTGGAGTGCTGAGCTGAAAGCAGTCCCTGAAAGGAGGCTGGAGCCAGGTTGGGGTTGGTCTCTTCTCCCTAGTAACAAGTGCTGGAACGAGAGGAAATGGCCTCGAGGTTTAAACTGGAGATTAGGAACTAGGGAATGGAACAGCTCTGGTAGGAGCAGAGCCTGAGGGAGCTGGGGCTGGGAGCTTGGAGCAGAGGAGCTGAGAGGTGACCTCAGCAGTGGGTATCAATGTGTGCAGGGTGAGTGCCAGGAGGCTGGAGCCAGGCTCTGCTGGGTGATGCCCAGTGCCAGGCCAAGGGGCAGTGGTGCAAGGTGAGGCAGAGGAAGTTTCATGTAAACATGAGGAGGAATTTTTCCCCTGTGAGGGTGCCAGAGCCTGGCACAGGCTGCCCAGGGGGCTGTGGAGTCTCCCTCTCTGGAGATATCCAAAGCCCACCTGGATGTGTTCCTGTGTGACCTGGTGTACGAGATCCTGCTGTGGCATGGGTTGGACTGGCTGAGCTTTGGAGGTCCCTTCCAGCCCCTGGCACTCTGGCTCTGCCAGGCTGAGACCTTCTTTCATTAGGACAGGTTTTGACCTTCCACACAAGAGATCCAAAGCCACCAAGCACAGAACCCATCCATGGCCCCCACTGGACTGGCTGAGCTCTGGAGGTCCCTCCCAGCCCCTGCCACTCTGTGCCTCTGTCAAGATCTGCCAGGCTGAGACCTTCTTTCATTAGGACAGGTTTGAGATCCCAACCCACCAAGCACAGAGCCCATCCATGGCCACCACTGGACTGGCTGAGCTCTGGAGGTCCCTCCCAGCCCCTGCCACTCTGTGATGCTGAGATGATTTTTTCCCCAGAAGGATTGCCAAGCCCTGGCACAGGCTGCCCAGGGAGGTGGTGGAGTCCTCACCCCTGGAGGGATTTAAAAGCTGTTTAGGTGTGGTGCTGAGGGACAGGACTCAGCAGCAGACTTGGTCTGGGGTTAATGATTTGAGCTCAATGACCTTTGAAGTCTTTTCCATCCTAAGCCATTCTGTGCCTCTGTGGTGCTGGTCCAGGGGACTCGTTGGCTGTGCTGTGTCCCTAACTGCACAGACAAAACCTCTCTGAAGTGGCTTTGCGGTGCTGTCCTGTGCCTGCAAACACCTCCTCGCTCCCCCCCGCCTCAGTTTACCCTCCCCCTCCTCCAAATTAGATAAAACCCACCCCCATCAAGCATTCCCATTGACTTGGGCAGGATGTTTGGAGACTTAATTAAGAGCCGTCGGAGCACCGAGATCGTCAGATGAAAGCAGCCATAGATATGCAAAGCAGCATCATTATGCAAAGATAAAATTTAGATCCTTTGTAAAATAAGTGTTAAAATGAATGTATCACAGCGTGTGGCTGGCTCTGCTCAGCTCTCAGGCCCTCCCATTCCATCACCTGCTAATCCCCAGGGAAATGGGGAGAAAATGAGATTTAGGGGAGAAGTGTGAAAATTCAGAGGCAAGGCCTTAAAATCAGATTAAGAATGTGGGAGGGGGAAAAAAATAACTAAGAGGGAAGGTCTGAAAGAAAAGAAAGAACTTTTCCTCATTATCTCTTGGAGGTCTGTAAGTTCTTGTGTGCTGGGTTCAGCTCCAAGGAGGACATTGAAGTGCTGGAGAAAGGGAAGGGAGCTGGGGAAGGGGCTGGAGAGCAGGGCTGGGGAGGAGCAGCTGAGGGAGATGAGAGTGGGCAGTGTGGAGAAGAGGAGGCTGAAGGCAGAGCTCATTGCTCGCTGCAGCTCCCTGAGAGGGGGTTGCAGTGAGCTGGGAGTTTGTCTCCTCTCTCAAGGNCAACCTGTTCCAGTGGGAGGTGTCCCTGCCTATGGCACAGGGAGGTTGGCACTGGCTGAGCTTTGAGCTCCCTTCCAACCTCACCATTCTATAATTCTTTGACTTGATGACCTGCAAAGATCTTTCCCAACCCAAACAATTCCATTATCCTCTCAGCTGCAGCCTAAGGGAAGATCCTGAATCAAGCTTCAGGTGACTCCTCCTTTATTTTTTTTTTTTGGGGGGGGGGCACAATAGAAATGAAAAAGGGGAAACAAAAAAAAATAATGGGAAAGAAAAATTAATTTCAGGTATAATTTAAAAAGAAAAAAAAAAAACCAAACCTGTCTGAGAAGAGCCACACTCCATCAACTAATTAAACATCTACCAGAGGTGCAATATCCCCACTTAACTACAAAGGTTTGCTTCCACTCCTAATTGCTGACAGTTTCTTTTGGTGCCTGTGTGCAGATTAATTGTCTTCAATGGGTAGCTGCTTGGCTTGATAATGTAATGTTTGAAGTGGAGGTGGTAATTACTTTGATTAGGGGGCTTTTGTTTGGTTGGGTTTGGGGTTTTTTTTTTTTTTCTTTCCTCTTTCTTAATTCCAAATGGTAGCTGAAGGTTGGGGTCTGGGGTTGGGAGTAGCAGCTTAAAGAAATAAAAGGGGAGAGAGAGAGAGATGGGGAAGGAGGAGGAGGAGGAGGAGGAGGAGGGAGGAGGGCAGGGAAATGAAGTTTCTTTTTTTAGTGTTTAGACTTGGTAAGACAAAACCTTCAGGGAGGGCTCGATGGGGTTCTGAGAAGCCTGATCTAGGAAGAAGTTCTTGGTAGTGAGGGTGGGGAGAGACTGGCACAGGTTGAGGGTGGGGAGACACTGGCACAGGTTGCCCAGGGAGGTTGTGGAGCACAGAATCACCCAACGTGATCAAAGCTTCTGTGCTCCACAACCTCCCTGCAGGTGCTCAGGACCAGGCTGGATGAGTCCTTGAGCACCCTGGGCGGGTGTGAGGTGTCCCTGCCTATGGCAGGGAGCTGGAATTGGATAAGCTTTGAGGTCCTTTCCAACCTAAACCATTCTATGCTGACCCCTGACAACAGCAGGGCTGGACTAGATGAGCTCCAAAAGTCCCTCCCCACCCCACCCTGTGATGCTAAGTTGGTAGCTTTCAGCCTGCAGGGGAATATCTGCAGCCACTGGGTTGTAATTTAGCCACCAACCATGAGAAGCTTGGAGCCAGGCTCCCTGAGTCCTTCAGAGCTAAATGCCACCAGGCAGGCACTGTGCCAGCTGCCCTCTGCCACTCTGGGCTGGCAGGGGCTGTGCCACCCTTTAGTCTCTTTGTTCCCATGCAGAGTGAGGGGACATGTGGACAGCCTGGGGTGGCTCTGCAGGGCTGACCTCCATGAGGAAAAGAGAACTCCTCAGGGAGCAAAGTGAGGAGCCTGCCCTGGGCAGGCTGAGGCAGGGCAGCCAGGCAGGTGGCACCCTATAGAGGGGACCCAGATGTGCAGGAGGCCCTGCAGAAAGGTCCCAGGCATCTAGAAACCTAAATTGAAGGGATCCAGATGTTTGAGGCACCCCATAGAAGGGACCCAGGTGTTTGGGTAGAAGGAAACCACATACCTGGAAGCCCAGTTGAAGGGACCCAGGAGTCTGAGTCTCCCTATAGAACAGACTCAGGTGATTGGCAGTCCCTAGAGAAGGACTCCAGGCATGTAGGAAGCCCTATGGAAGGGACCCACGTGTCCGGAAGCTTCCATAGCAGGGATCCACCTGTCCAAGGCACCCCTATAGAAGGGGTCCAGCCACCCAGGAGCCCCTGTGGAAGGGCCCCAGGGGTTCAGAAGGCTCTGGAGAAGGGACCAAGGTGCCTGCAGCATCCTGCACAAGGGAGCCAGGAGCCCGAGGTCCCTATGCAAAGGGCTCAGATGTTTGTGGCCCCCTGCAGAAGCCTCCTGCTGAGGCAGAGGTGCAGGTTCTGCAGCCTGCCCCAGGCACTCCAGGGTGGGCACCGAGGGTCTGCAGCAGCAGCAGCGGTGGGTGGTGAGGTGCAGTGGGCACAGATGGTCCCTCCGTGCTCCATGCCAGTGCCCTGCAGCCTCCTGGCAGCCAGTGAGCAGGGAGGCAGGGGGGCAGGCATGGCTGCTGGCACTGGGCTCCTTCCCAGCCCTCCTGCCTGTCACTGGGGCCACTCTTTTGATGTATTTATCACTTCTTTTTCCGCCGGCGTGGGAACGCCTGGGGGCAGGAGGCTGAGCCTGAGATCCCAGCCCCAGCTCCTGGCAGCAGAGAGGGCTCCTTGCTGGAGCCCAGGGACCCCCAGGCCTTGATCCTCTGCTGGCTGCCAGCTCTCTGCTAGGAGATGAAGTCACCTCCTTCCTCCTGCCCAGTTCTGCCACTCACTGCAGCCCACCTCAGCCACCCCCTCCCAGGCTGTGCCCCGCAGCAGAGCATTCCCACTGAGCCCCTCCCTGCTGCTCTCTCCCTTCCTCCCTGCTTCCTCCTCAGCCTGGACCGTTAGCAGAGCTGAACCATGTCCAGGAGCAGCATGTGTAGGAATTGGATAAGGAGCAGGATCCATTGGCCTGTGAGGAACTTGGGCCAGTGCCTGTGCCAAGGCTGCCCTCGTTCCAGCGAGGCTCTGGCATGTGCCAGGCAGGGGGTGGGGGGGCTGGGGGGGCAGTGGGACAGCATCTGGGCTCAGCCTTGGGATCCTGCCAGCTGATCCCAGTCCCCACAGCCACACAGGCTCCTGTTTGGGCTCTGCATGCTCCCTCTTTCCTCTCCTGCCTCCTCTTCCTCCTGGATATCTCCTGACTCACCCTCGACCAGGCTGGAGGGCAAGGAGGCTGCTGAGGGGGTTGGAGGGCAGAGAGGAGAGGCTGAGGGAGCTGAGCTTGTTTAGCCTGGTGAGGGGAGGCTGAGGGGAGACCTCAGTGCTTTCTGCAGCTACCTGAGAGGCGATTGGAGTGAGGCTGGTGCTGGCCTCTCCTGCCAAGCACCTAACAGCAGGGTGACAGCAAATGGCCTCAAGCTGCACCAGGGGAGGGTCAGGTTGGAGATTGGGAAAAATGTCTTTGCTGCCAGAGTGGTCAGGGACTGGCACAGGCTGCCCAGGGAGGTGCTGGAGGCACCACCCCTGGAGGTGTTCAGGAAATGTGCACGCACCTGGGGCCGTGGTTTGGTGGCAGTGGTGGTGTTGGGTTGCCCTCAATCATCTCAGAGAGCTTTTCCAGCCCCAGTGGTTGTGTGATTCACCCTCAGGTGGGCTGGAGGGCAGTGTGGGTGCCAGCAGAGGGCAGGGACCCAGAGGAGCTGCCTGGCTCCTTCCTGGAGAGTGACATTGTCCTCTGCTCATAATCCAGCTGAGAAGCAGGAATTGATGTCTCTGGAGGCTGAGGCTTGGGCACAGCCTCTCTGTGGGCAACCATTTGTGAGCTCTGCTTGCTGGAGCCAGCCTGGCCACAGCCTGGCCAAGACCTCTGACCTGGCAGCAGATGATGAGGACAGGAGGAGAGGAGGAGGATGGAGGCAAGGGGAGAGGTTTGTCTGCTGGGGAGAGCAGGGGTTAACAGCCAGGCTGGCTAGCAGGGAGGTTAATCCTGAGGGCCTGGGAGCTGAGGAGCTCTGGGAGGCTGTGCCAGCAGGGCCAGATGCTGCCTGCTTGAGTTCCTCAGCTGCCATCAGCTGGCAGGGATGTGGTCACTCGTGGGTGCAGCTCTGGAAGAGGCTGGCAGCAGCTTGCACCTCCCAGCCAGAGCTGTGCTGCTTTTTAGCTCATAGAATCACTCAGGTTGGAAGAGACCTCTAAGACCACCAAGTCCAAACATCAACCCAGTGAGGGAATTCATCCTCACAGCCCACCTGAGCCTCCCCTGCTGCAGCTTGAGGCCATCTCCTCTGGCCCTAAGATCATTGCACAGGGGGAAACTGAGGCACAGGCTCTTTGCTCAGGGTTTACACAAGAAGACTCTGCTCTGGTGCAATTCTTTTCTCTGAATTTTCCTTTTTCCCACTCACTTTGGGCAGGAGGATTTGGGACTTTTGAGCCTAGGTACTTTAAAGGTCCTGGCAATGCATCAAGGGTGGGTGTCAGGAGGATGGGACCAGTCCTGTCTCAGTGGTGCCCAGTGACAGGATGAGGCCTGATGGGCACAAACTTGAGCAGAGGAAGTTCCATCTGAACTCTGAGGGTGGTGGAGCACTGGAGCAGGCTGCCCAGAGAGGTAGTGGAGTCTCCATCTCTGCAGTCACTCAAAACCTACCTGTACAGGCTTCTGGGCAACCTTCTCTGGGTGAACCTGCTCCAGAGGTCCCTTCCAGCCCCTCTGTGACTGGGATTTCATCTGGAGCTCTTCCATCTGTGCCTTGGCACAACTTTCCTCTCTTCCCTCTGGCTCCAGCACACTTCACTGGGCTCAACCCTCTCAGGTGGGCACTGGATCTGGCACAGTGAGGCCTCAGTTTAAGCACATCCTAAGGGGAAGGAGAAAGGTTTGGGAAGCAAACACTAATAAGATTTTCTCTTCCAGCCACACATCATCACAGGGCCCTTGTGATGGGTTTGGTGGAGGTGGTGGTGGTGCTCCTGTGGGTTTTTCTGCCTCCCTCCTCCTGTGAAGCTGAGTTTCCCTGGTTACCAGGTCTGGGGCTCTGAGCAGTGGAAAAATTAGAATCATTAAGGGAGAAAAGAAGGGAAAAAGAAGCAGGGAGGGGGTGTGGGGGTGTGGGGAAGCCTGATCAAAACAAGCTGAAACAGCTCCTTTGGCCAAGTGGTCCTCAGTAAGCCTGCTGGGGAGGTGTTATCCCAGCTCACCCCTGGCAATCTGACCCAGCTTGGCTGGCAGTGCCAGCTCAGGGGGGTTGTGCTGCAGCTTTCTGACCAAGAGCTGGTTCCAATCTCTTTCCTTTTTCCCTATCAATTCACTTCTCCAGCCAAAGCTGTTTGTAGGCAGCTTCCCAAACTGAAACGAAACGAAGGCAAAGTCTGCTTGGGGAAGCCCTTCAGAAGAGTGCTGACTGCTGCAGTGGGGCATGGGCAGCAGTGGCACTGGCTGCCAGTGGGACATGGGCAGCAGTGGATCTGGCTGCCAGTGGGACATGGGAGA